>PPHD01016797.1:1102-14237 GCA_002909625.1 Bambusicola thoracicus
AGTCTGTAGCTGACCCTTTCAGGTCAGCTACACCAGTCTGCAACTGACCCTTTCAGGTCAGCTACACCGGTTTGCAACTGACCCTTTCAGGTCAGTTACACTGGTTTGCAACTGACCATTTCAGGCCAGTCACACTGGTTTGTAACTCATCCTTTCAGGACAGCCACGCAGCCCGCATAGCAGCAGCTCCCCTCAAAATTGAAGTGTTAAACAGAAAGTCATACCTCTGCTTGGAAGTCTACTTCATTTTCAGCTGTAATATTTAAACCTGAGACAGCATTGAAGAGTTGACGCTCATTAAGTGCTTCCACCACACCTCCTTTCTGGAAGAACTACGTAAAATAAATAGCACACATTAAACACTTAAGAGAAAACAAAATATTTCTCTTTCTCCACAAGTTACGATTCTAGAAGTTTTTAGACAAAATGATGTTTCTGCTTTTGCTGACTTACAGGTAACAACTAATGGAAGATTTAAATCCACCAGTACTGTTTTATTCTTCCCCAGATTTTGACTTCCAGGGAAGAACGCCATCAGTACTGACATCATGCAAGAGTAATCTGACACAAATCCACCCACAGTTATTTCGTGGAGTTATACTGATTTTCAATTAATTCTGATCTCCATTGTTGCTGTTGTATCTTAGAAAGACATCCTTCGTAACAGAGCATTGTCAGCTGAAGAGGTCCTACCTGCGAAACGTTCCTACAGTCTCTGAACAAAAATTCAAGTCCATGAGGATGAGTTGGCTCCACAGACTGACTGACATCAATAAGCCAAACCTGTAAGCAGAGACAGCAACTCACTTTGCTTTAACATTTCATGTGAGATGAAACCTTTTCTCCCTACATCACTAAAAATACGCTCACCTTTCCATCGTGCCAAAGCATGTTGTATTCACTCAGATCAGCGTGGACCAGATTACACTCTTTATACAACTGTTGCATCATCTGCAAGGAACCAAATCAGTGAACAAGGCGTGCTAAATTCCAAATAAATAACAGTTGCACAACCGTAACACAATGAAGTGTTTCCCACCCACACAATTTATATAATTTCTTCCTAGCCTTCAGTAACATTTCAGAGGGAATTGCAGCTTTGGTGAAATGCCAGCAAATTAAGCTTTTACCACTGACCTTTGTCAAGTCAGTCTGGGAAACTCTCATCAGCTCTGCCAGCAGTCTGAGCACATTAGACAGATCAACACATTCTCTAAATGTGGCTGTCATTCTTGCCCAATCACACAGGGAAAAGAAGGCCCAGATTCAGAATCCCAATTAGTACTGATACTCTGCTCATTGAAAAGAGGGTTGCGTTGCTCTACCAGTCTCAAAATGTGACTTACGCATCATTCATAGTACCAAACTGCTGTTGGCTTTTGCTTGCTTTTATCAATATGGGAGACTAATAGAAAGCAGACATTTAGAAGGTACATCTCTGAACCACAACAGTAGAACACATGCCATATTCTAATTCATTCTCTCATTTCTACACTAGTTTTAAAAAAGAGGGTGGTTTACTACCAGATTAATGATTAATGATTATCAACTAAATGCTTTGTAAACCCAGAAAGACAGAGAACTTTCTAAACCAAACACTGCTTCTATAAAAGGAAAACTACTTGCTCATAAGTTCTCTGTTGCAAAATACCCTGTCACCAGATTCCAGCATGTCTTCTATTCAGATTATTTTTTCTAGTGCTTCATTTCTTATTTATTCTAAAGTAACTCATTAAACAGCAGCAAAATAAGCCTTTGGACTCCATACTTGGAAACTGATCCAAGCATCATAGAAAGTAAATAAATGCTGATTCGTCCTTTAAGTCATTCAATAAAAGTAAACGCCACTTCAGCATTGCCTTACATTAAGAACTTGATAGTAGGCCTTTTTCATATCTTCACTGTTAAGTTTCACATCTTTTAGTTTAGGTGCTGGGACTTGATCCTGGCCAATGAAAGACATAACCAAGACGTGTTTCTTAAGGATAACCACTTGAGGACAAGGAATTCCAGCATTTTGCATTCTGTGGATAAAAACAAATAAATACTGATTGAGAAAAAAAGAAAAGAAAAGCCATAACAATAAAAAAACCCAACAGTCTCGTTACTGCTTGTTCATTTCCAAGCTGCACACGAGAGATTTGATCCAGAAGTAAGTAGTCTTTGAAACAGACAGGATTGTTAATTGATTATATATTTCCCCCCCCTCTACATTTCACTTAGGACTCTAAAGTCTGAGTTATCCAAAGCGTGCCTAAAAATGGTAATGGAAAACTAATTATTTCTACAGCTAGAGGCTGTTAACTTCATAGGCTTATAAATTCTACTGCCAAATCCCTGAAGATCCTCTTAATTCATTAAACTGCAAGAAACCAGATGCTTATTCAGTCTATGTCAACATCAAATCCAGACTTCTACCCAGACACAGTCTAACTTTCTAAAACAGACAGTAGGAAACCAACAAGAATTTGACAAAATGGACCTTTGATTTTTACCTTGTTAAGTTATGCATTTCTTTCTCAGCCCACATGCGAATAATCTTCCGTGGATTCAATTTACTGAAGCGGTCTTTGAATCTGTAGTCATCCTTGATGTATTTGTCACGGTTTTTGAATTCATTAAGAGTCGTTTTAAACACTTTAATGGCACATTCTGGAGGTATAATTTTATCCTCTTCGGTTGCACTTCTCGTGGAAAGAGTCAAGCACACAACAAGATTAACTATTCACATCCTTGCAAGAAAATGCACGGTTGCTTTGTTGCTTTTTTGCTCCTGTATCAAGCTTGAAAATCACTTCAAGTTAGGTTTGTAAGGGCTGTTAAGCTTAAATATGAAATATTTGATTGTTGGAACTTTGATACGTTGCTTATCAAATAGGTTCCATCTCCCAGCTTGTGAAAATTTTAATTAAGTATCCTAGCTAATAATAGCCATGATGTAATAATTACAACAGATGTAATTATTTCCAGTACATTACAAGTGAGAAAAGATCTATGTATTAGAGCAATAATAGTAGTGCCACCATGTTTTGTAAGCACCTCAAAACACACTGCCCTTTAAATAACGGTAAGCAAAAGGTCACTCTTACCACTACTCAGGAGAGGTCAAGTAGAAGAAAGTAAGCAACCAACCTTTCCCCTACTCCCAACATCATCTCACTCCTGACATCTCTAAACAGGTTATCTGAATTTGGGTTTTATTAATTCCTTCTTAATGTACTTCAAACGAGCGATGTTTCCACGCACTGCAATCTCTTATGCACAATTCTTTGAGCATGGTAGTCTTTACAACCAGAGACTTGCACGAATTGCAGAGTGAACAGCATCCTAAAGGTAACCATCTAGGTAACACAAAAATAAGTGAGAGAACCTCTCGCTCAACTGCATAGATTGAGCTGTTAGAAGTGGTGCGTATAGAAAGACAACCTTCAAGTAGCCCAAGATCATCACAATGGCTTTCTAGTCCAGGGTAGGTCAGTGGAAACAGACCTTCACAGAAAGCTGACTAGTCCCTAGCTCATCTCCAGAGAAGAAAGTGGAAGGCCTTTTTTTTGTACTTCAAAATAGGCACTATTTGGCTTGCAGAACTTATCACTGCCTGCATACATATGAGCTAAAAGTCTAAGTCCTGGCAATGAAATAAACACAGATTGTTGTGGTTTCTCCTTTTCAGGCTCTCTCTGGCACTTCAGGCTACTGCCAGTAACAAATAATATACTTACTTTCCCCCATATGCATGGAAAACAACAGATTCTTTCCCTGTGCTGATGCAGCCTGTGATGGTCTCCAGCATTCCACCACTGACCATCTTGTATAGAAGTAAACGTGTTTTAGGATCCACTGCTTTCTCCTACAGGTGAGAATTAAGTACATGAATTGTTAAAATAACCCTTCACTTCTACAGTGAGTTTATAGTATTTACATACTATAGGTGCCTAAGTGCATGGGAAAAATAGCATATTAGAAATGCCCTCTCCATTGACAGGGTGGGGGAAAAAATACTCAGATACATTGTCAGCTGTGTAGCACCCAGTATTTTATCAATTCTGCATACAGTATACACAGTGTTATCACACAACCATAGAATCTCAGACTGGTTGAGGGGCAGAGGGAAAGGGGACCTCTGGGTCCATCTGGCCTAAGCCCTGGACAAGCGGGGACACTCAGAGCAGGGTTACCAGGACTGCATTCAGGCAGCTGCTGAAGATCTCCAAGGAGGAGACTCCACAGCTTCTGGGCAACCTGCGCCAGTGCCAGATGGAAACTTATGTTCCATTTACACACACTGCCTCTCATCCTGGCATTGGACACCACCGAAGAGAGCCTGGCCCTGTCCTCTCTACACGCTCCCTTCTGGTATTTATGTATCTGATGAGACCCTCAAGCTTCTTCTCCAGGCTGAACACTCCCAGCTCTCCCAGCCTTGCCTCACAGGAGAGATACTCCTGCCCCTCCATCATCTCAGTGGCCTGTTGCTGGACTCTGCCCATGTCTCTCTTGTACTGTAGAGCTGAGAACTTGATCCAATACTCCAGGTGCAGCCTCACCAGAGCTGCATAGAGGGTAAGGATCACCTCTCTTGATCTACTGGCAATACCTTGCCTAAAGCAGCCCAGGATGCCATCAGACTTCCTGACTGCAAGGGCATGCTGCTGGCTCATGTTCACTTCACTGTCCACCAGGTCCTTTTCTGCCAGGCTGCTAGGTGGCCCCCAGCACATTTCTGGTGCCAGGAACCATTTCACCCCAGTGCAGGACTTGACAATCTGGAGAGGTGGGCAGGCAACAATCTCCTACAGTTCAGCAAGGAGAGACACCAAGATCCCTCTGAATTGCTGCATGGCCCTCTGGTGAGCCAGCTACCTCCCTCAGACCTCCTAGATTCACATCATCCGTGAGTTTACTGTGGGTACACTCTGCTGCACAATCCAGATTATTCCTTAAGAGCACTTTCAAGAATCATCACAAATACTGTATTATTTTTGTATCAGATATGGTAAAGTAAAACATCCAAGTCTGAAAGACTTCACAGCAGGAATTGCCACAGGCACAGTTCTAGATCCATTCATTAAAGCTATCCACTGACTTCCTAAATTATTAAGGAAAAATGTACTAAGTCACTTCATCTTCCTGAAACCTGCTATGAGGACAGATGTTTGGAGCCATATGCTGCAGAGTATTTGCTAGATGATTTCTATACACAAGCTCTAAGCTCATTTAGCAGAGTTAAAGACAGGTTTAAAAAGAACTGTTTTACTAAAAACAGTATTCACCCAGGAATTACCAAATCAGCATTTTACTGTTACGTAAGATAAAGAGGATAAAGAGACTCAAAAAACATACTGCAGTGGAGTGTTCCTTCTTTTCATGGAGCCTTGCACTTCGACGTTCCTCAGAGTATGCATGCTGCTTTAAGGCGTTGAAGACTTGATTTGACAGCTTTAAGTCCATCCCAATTCCATCCCCAACTTGAAACTCCGGTGCAAACTACAAGTAGAGATAACTGTTAAGCATTGGTACTAGCAGACAACAGTTGGCACATGCAGGAATTTCTCACTCTCATCTGCAAAAGTCTAGGGCAGATTAGGACCTAAGGGACAACATGCCACAAAGGGAGTTTCAAAGTGTCAAAAAACATATTGCTCTGAGCTGAGAACTCAGTTCTGCCCGAACCGATATGACGTTACCCAACATCCTGTGAAACAGTACTTGCAGCATTTCCTTATTTAGAGCAGCAACACCACTTATGTTAAAGAAAACAAAAGGCACATACTATGGATAAGTAGATTGAAAAGCTGCATGTCAAACCCCTGATTGAAAACAAGTTACTTAGCTAAGCAGGCGAAATTAACACACAAAAAAACCTGTTACACGATAGCTTTACTATGTAGGAATAACAATGAGGTTTTATTTGCCTGTGTTCCAAACTTGCTAAGAGCTTTGTTTTGTCAAAACAGTTCTGGGTAAGTTCTTGAAATATATAATTAACAAACTAGTATCAAAATACACACACACAAAAAAGGGGGGGATGACACAAATCAAGCCGCCAGATTGAATAACTAAACCAAGGTGCTTTCATCTGATGAAGACACAAAAATTCAGCACCACGTACAGTAGTAAAGACAGGCAAACATAATTCCTCTTAATTAAATGTCAGCATTCTGGTTTTACATATACAGAGTGAATTTTCCCAAGCTTTCACTTACATTTTCCATACGAGCGGTGTTCTTTCTTCCACAAACCACTTCATCGTGTTTAGTAGTGATGTCCTTTCCTTTCCCTATGAAACCCTTTTTTGGTGTAATAGTAGGTTTATCTGCCAGCGTTAAGAAAGACACATCAAACTCGAGATCAAAGCAAACATAACTAATACTCACAAAGACTGGTTAGTACTACCACGTACCTGCCCTATAAGGATCGTGCCGAGTATCCTGCCAATCAACTTCATCCTCTGAGCTGTCACTGTCAAAGGGATGCACCTTCCGATAGTTTTCAAATGATATGGAGACTTAAGAAACAAAACAAATAAGCATGTCTGTGGTTATCAAGCATTTGCTACTCCCCCACAGCTCTGACAGTGTAAGTAGAATGCCTCAAATGTTTCCAAAGCAAAAATACCTTTGCTGTCTCCATTGAATTTCTTCTCTTCACGCCGAAGCTGTGCATCGTATTCCCTGTCAAATTCCATCTGCAGCATCTGAGCTAGCATTAGGTCACTAGAAGTGTCAACATTTTCTCCTGTAATAAATGGTCCTTCTGCAACACTATGTAAAATGAAGAAACAAAGTAGAAGAAAAAAATCTAAGTACAATAATCTACATAGAAACACTGCTTTATATGATTTGATCACTCTGTACAACAAAGCCCAGAGCAGAGCTGTATAGAAATTAACAGATCTTAACAATGACCCCCTAAATTCTTTTTGCCACTCCTTTACAAGGCACATTACTTCAGTGTCTTGGTTTACCACTCTGTAAGCAGCATGATGCTTGATTTTTTAAGATGCCCCTTATGAAAGGGAAATAAATAACACAGCTAGGAAGAAACACGGAGAAAATACATATAGCATATATTGAAAAATAAAAAACAAAGATTCATAGAACTGTTTGAGTTGGAAGGGACCCTTATAGGGCACCTGGCCCAAATTCCCTGCAGTGAACAGGGACACCTACAGCTACATCAGGTTGCTCAGAGCCCTGTCCAGCCTGACCTTGAATACCTCCATGGATGGGGCATCCACCTCCGGGCACCTCACCACCCTTATCGTAAAAAGAACTCTATATCCAATCTAGATCCCCTTTATTTTAGTTTGAAACCACTTCCCCTTGTCCAGTCACAACAGACTCTGCTAAAGAGTCTGTCCCCTTCCTTCTTATAGCCCCCCCTTTAGATACTGAAAGGCTGCTCTCAGGTCACCCTGGAGCCTTCTCTTCTCCAGGCTGAACAGCCCCAGCTCTCCCAGCCTGCCCTTGTAGGGAAAGTGTTCCATCCCTTAGATGATTTGCGTGGCCTTCCTCTGGACATGCTCTAACAAGTTCAGCATTGTATAATCAGCATTGCATTGCCTCACAGAAAAGGCCAAAGGTAGAGTCTGTATGAATTTAGGTCCAGTAAACTCTTGGCATAAGTATTGAGAGTTTTAAAGTACTTGGAGGATACAAGTGATACACAACCTGACAGTCCGAAAGCTGAACTTGTATACATAAAACCCTCTAAAAAAGAAGAAATGACATTTCTTTTCTGACAACTTTTCTCAAAGCACAGCTTATGGACTGACTTAAGGCAATCAAAACAATAGAAAAGAAACAGCAAGAAAGGACAGGAGAGTCTCTAAGGAAGAGTTTTAACTAGAGAAGCCATCTTCAATGGCAAGGCAGAGTTAGGAAGTAATAGGCAAAGCACTCACTGCGCTGCTCCACTACAAGCACACAGCACAGAGGATGACACATAATGGCGACTTACAACTGCAGAGCTCACTAATCCCCGGATTTTAAACTTACGCAACTACTTCAGGAAAAGCAGCGTTTTCCTCCTCCAGCTGCAGTTCTTTTGCCAGCTGTTCACTCATCACATCGGCAAGGGAACATGATATCGAGGTAGTTTTTGGAGTTCCCCAGGGACACTGTAAACAAATATTCTGTTCGAGTCAGTGAGAAACGCAATGGCAACACTGATAACCAGGACAATTAGCTACCGGAGGCCCCGAAACAAGCTGGTGTAATCCCATAAGAGCTTGTGCTCTCTAGACATGGAGGAAAGTATGAGGAATTGTGGCACAGGGGATATCACAGAACCCAGAATGGCCTGGGTTGAAAAGGACCACAATGATCATCGAGTTTCAACCCCCCTGCTATGTGCAGGGTCACCAACCACCAGACCAGGCTGCCCAGAGCCACATCCAGCCTGGCCTTGAATGCCTCCAGGGATGGGGCATCCACAGCCTCCTTGGACAACCTGTTCCAGTGTGTCACCACCCTCTGAGTGAAAAACTTCCTCCTAATATCTAACCTAAACCTCCCCTGTCTCAGTTTAAAACCATTCCCCCTTGTCCTATCACTCTCCACCCCTAATATCTCAAGGAGCAGCTCCATAAGCTGAGAAGTATGCGACCAAAAGGACATCGATGGTCCTTTCCTAGTAGACAAGAAGGAAAAAAGCTTCACCACCACCTGAAGACAAAAAGAAGCCTTCCCACAAAGTCTGTTTACGAGTTTATGCCGTAAAGAGGCCTTCGGAGGCGCAGAAGCCGGCACACAACTTTGCTCTGCAAAAGGAGGGCTGGAATCCAGGCAGCTCGCTGCCCCGACAACCCAGCCAGCAACAGCCCGCGAGGCCTCGCGGAGAAGGGCCCCATTTATCAGCCCCTCCACAAGACGATAACTCCCGGCCGCTGCCGGGGCCTGCCCGAGCCCGGCAAGCCGCCACACCGCCTCCCGCTCACCTTGCTCTGCCAGACTGGGCCCGGCCCGGCCTCGGGGGGGGCGGCGGCGACTCCTACCGGGTCCATGTACGCACGGAAAGGCGGAGCGGGAAAAGGACGGCGGCGGCGGCGACGTGAACTCTCGAGTGGGCAGCGGCGCTCTGAACGCGGAGCTTTCCGGGTTCGGCCTGAATCCCCGTACCGTCACCGGGCGAGCCGTTCCCCATTGGCCGGCGGGCGGGCGGGACGGGACGCGCCTTCCGGTGATGTCAGCGGGGTGGTGGTGCAGGGGGTGGGGAAGGAAAGGGGAAAGGTCGCTTTTGGTTGGGGAAGTAATTAGGGGAGGGGGAGCCGGAGCATAAGGGAACTGATGTATTTCGTCCTAATAATTGAACGCCCCGCAAATATGAAATTAATAGAGGTGTTTCGTGCGTGATCCTCCGCCTGTTGCGCCTCCATTTTAAGTGTAACGTTCACCTGGAAGTCGTGTGGGGATTGAGGTGCCCTCCTTTCAGAGCAGGAGCGGCTTCCTGGCACTTGGCAACAATGCAACCCCCCTGTGTGTATGGACAGCCACAAACCAGCCCCTATGCAGTAGGGAACCAGCCCCGGGTAGTGGGGAACCAGCCCCGCTTCCTAGGGCAGGAGAAATGGGGCAAGGTCTCACAGCCCACTGGCATCCCTTGGCTGGGGTGGGGGATGTTCCTTGCGTGACATCTGCAGGGCAGTCCCCACAGGTGCCGCTGACGTTGGCTCTCAGGCATGCAGGGTTCCATGTCCTCGGCCAAAGTTCGTCTGATGTCATTAGTGATGTAAGGTGATGTAAGGCATTACAGTCTCTCAAGGCAACCTCTGCTGGCGTTTGCTGCTGCAGAAAAGTCCTGCCTGCTGCAGGATGAAAGGGCAGACATCAAAGCACTAGGGTAGCTCCTGGACCAGGCTGGTAACTCCTGAACCGGATCAGTAACTCCCAAACCAGGCCGTGACTCCCTTCTAGGCCCATAGCTCCTGAACCAGTCCAGTAGCTCCTGCCTATGCACCCTGCAGATGTGCAGCAGGGATGCATGAGGAAAGCTTGGTCTAGTGATACAGTAGCACCGTGGTTCTTGTCCTCTCCACCCCTGGCCCTGACAGAAGGAAATTCTTTCTTCCCCTCAACAGAACCTTGTGGGGTTAAAAGACTGCTGCCATGCCCCCTTCAAGCTTCTTTGGCTGGACTTGTCTGTTAAATAAGCAAGCAGAATGTCAAAGCAATGTCCTGCTGCACTAAGAAAATCTAGCACTCCAGCATATCTGTACAAGCACCAAGTAAGAAAACGTTAGGTTTGGGTTCAAAAAACCCCGCATTACTTAATATTCACCTCATTATTCCATTTTTAATTTTGAGGAAAAAAGTTTCACGTTCCTCAGTTCTGAGATCTAAGTTAGGATTCAGAGCAAGTCCCCTTCAGATAAGCATTACGTGGCTGAGGCCCTGAGCCCATGACCCCTTCCTTCAGTGAAGGGATCAAACCTTAAACTGAGTTATACTGAGATGTTCTGCAAAATCACGTATAAACAAAATCATTTGCCATACACTCACATCTCCTAATAATAATAATAACAGTTTCAAATCTGTCTAGAGCAGAAACTTCCCTTAATTTTACTCAAAATGTTTCTGAAGTTGTTTAGCCATTGGTGGTAGGGTCACCATCCCTGGAGGTGCTCAAGAAAAGCGTAGATGTGGTACTGAGGGACGTGGGTTAGTGGGCAACATTGGTGACAGGTGTACGGCTGGACTGGATGATCTTAGAGGTCTTTTCCAGCCTTAATGATTCTGTGGTTGTATGATTTTCATTTTTCAATCTGCACCTTAAGGGATTTACAACGATTCACACCCGCCTCTGCATTTTGCTGTAGGAAAATATATCGTGTTTGCCCTAGTCTCTCACTTTTAATAAGAAATACCACAAGTAACGTGGTGAGAGAGATCAGTGTAATGTTTTCTATGAAAACGGTACTCCTCTAAATTGAAAAATTCACAAGTATCCTTATCACGTGTTTATATTACTGCTGGTGATGCCAGTACGATGTCCTTATTCTTTCCGAAAGCAGTACAGGCTGAATGTGTGGCACAATGCAAAGTACGCTTCTGCCTGCCTCCTGATGTTCAGAGATCTCTAAGGCAATGCCTGCGAAGTGGAAATGCCCTGACTCTGACACTGTCCACCCCATGGCCCAGGATGGACCAAACCTGTCAGCACCAGGAATCAGACGTTGGTTTTGGGCCACCTCCTTACAGACCACACGAGAATGCGCCTCATGAACCAAAGTGCTTGGATTTGTCTTGGTGCAGCTTCCAACCCCGCCTGCAGGCTTTGTCTTTTGAGGCTTTAGCCTCAGGGCGGGTTAAATGGGTTCATCTTCTGGCTTAGATTTGCCCTCTGCTCTACCAGTTAGTTTCCCCTCTTCCCACTTTAGGACACGGTCACCAGTCCCTTATTTGTGCGGCTTTATTCCGTGCTCCTAAAATAGGGTCTGCACACACAGGGAGAACCCCGCACTTTGCCTGCTGAGCAAAGTCAAGATGAGAACAGCACAGAGAGGGCCCTGCTTAGACCTGGCCTGGCAAGAACGAGGCTTGCAATAAAATGGTGCCCAGTGACAGTAACTGGGTTGGACATGTCTTGTCACAGCTGTGCTACCTCCATGCCATAGTTAGGGCTTACACGTCACCGGTGTACATAAGCACAGCTGTAAAACACATTGCTTACTCTCGGTTTCGATTTGCTCTATTTATTTAGATATACATACCTTCTCTTTTCCCAGGGAGGCTCATTCCGATAAGCTATGCCCAAACAGTGTGAGTTAAGCAGTGAAGGCTGCAGTTCCTGAAGTGACTCTTCGTTAAGCTTGTTGACAGGCTGGAGGCGGAGAGCACTCAGGAGTAACTCCGGTTGAGTTCTCAGCATTTGCTGATTATATTTTAGCATTAAGCATTTCGGAACTTGTTGAACATACATAATGCTCAGATATTACAGCTAACATTAAATGCAAAGAAAGTGGTTCACATCTGTTGAGATACGCTAAAGGCTAAAAAAGGCAAAATAAATGCAAAAAAAAAGGCAAAAAAAAAAGGGAGGGGGCGGGGGGGTGAGGCAAAAAAGGCATATGCTGAGTGTAACAGCGCATTGGGGCGGTTGGGGGCGCAGCGGCTGGTGGGCCCCACAGGGCAGCATCGCCCCTTTAAGGAGGAGGTGCCATGGGAGCTGCCGCCGCGCCGCGATGGCCGCCGCGGGCGGTGCGGGGCCCGGCGGGCGGCGGTGACCGATGTACCTGAAGCGGCCGGCGGGCGGCCTCGCCTTTTGCCTCTTCTACCTGGCGTCTTACTTCACCAACAAGGTGAGCGCGGCTCCGTGCAGCCGAGCTGCGGTGGGTTCTGCGCGGCGTTGCCCGGGGAGGCGCGGCTGTCTAGCAACCGCGGTGTTCGCAGTCGTTCTCAACGGAAACGGCTACAGAGTGCCCAGAAGCGAACTACTTTAACTTAGTTTGAAATAGTTTGCGTTGTATGGCGTAGACGATACAGTGGCCGCTCCTTCCTGTCCAATTTATCATAGAACTTCAGAACGGCTTGGGTTGGAAGGGACCCTAAAGCCCCCCCAGTCCCATCCCGTGGGCAGGGCTGCCACCCAGCAGCTCAGCTGCCCAGGGCCCCATCCAACCTGGCCTTGAATGCCTCCAGGGATGGGGCAGCACAGCTTCTCTGGGCAGCTGTGCCAGTGCCTCACCGCCCTCGGAGTGAAAAACTTCCCCCTGACATCAAACCTAAATCTTCCCTCCTTCCCTTTAAAACCATCCCCCCTTGTCCGATCACAGTCTACTTGTGTAAAAAGTTAGTTCCCTTCCTGTTTATAACCTCCCTTTAAAAGGTGGAAGGTCACATATATATTTCTGCCTTATAAATGCGTACATATACACTCATAGGGGGGAAAAGGCATCCATCCATGCAGANCTTTAAAACCATCCCCCCTTGTCCGATCACAGTCTACTTGTGTAAAAAGTTAGTTCCCTTCCTGTTTATAACCTCCCTTTAAAAGGTGGAAGGTCACATATATGTTTCTGCCTTATAAATGCGTACATATACACTCATAGGGGGGAAAAGGCATCCATCCATGCAGACCCAGCAAAGCAATGGCACAGAAGCTGCTTCCACAGCTTATTTCATCTCCAAAGGGC
>PPHD01016798.1:0-15378 GCA_002909625.1 Bambusicola thoracicus
AAAAGTATCTGGTTTTGGCTTTTTTAAGGTCAGATGTTGTTTTAGTTTAACCACTGAATTCATAGGCAAGCTTGCACAATGCGCTGATCAGTCTAAAAATAGGCTTTACTCTGGCACAGACACCTTTGCTTCACTCAGCAGACTGTGGCTGTTACTAAGCTAACTTAGTAACAGGTATGGCTTTGAACTCTTTCCTTTTTGCTTTGCCTGTAGAAATTTATGCTGCTTATCTTTATAGGTTTAGAATTTGCAAATTGCTATTGCATTTTATTGATTTTTTATAGAAGACTAGATGACATAATGAGGTTTTGAAGAATATTTTTCTGCCTTACATAATAAATGAATGCTTACCTTCTCTTTTCCTTTGAGTAGATTTCCATGGAAACTGAACACATTTTGTCTTTGAATGTCTTCTTCTGGCTTCATTTCCTGTCTACCTGAGATAGCACTTTGATTAAATATACCCTCATAGTTAGCAAATTAAAACCATCATGAAGATTCTCTGAAATCTTACCCAATCTTTTAAAGATGCTTTAATGTGCTGAATTTAATTTAGCATACTTGCAAGGAAAGGAAGAAATAGTATTTTCCAATCTAGCGGGATGCTGATACTACTTGATTGCTTTAATGTCATCACAAAACTTCAACAGTATGTTGGAGACCAGCTTTTCACACGATCTGATAGTGACAAGAACAAGAAAGAACGGTTTTAAGCTAAACATGTGTTGACTTAGATTAGTTGTTAGGAGGACATTTTTTTTACTCAGAGGGTGGTGAGACACTGGCACAGGCTGCCCAGGGAAGCTGTAGATGCCCCATCCCTGGGGGTGTTCAAGGTGAGGTTGGCTGGGGCCCTGGGCAGTCTGAGCTGGTGGATGGCAGCCCTGCCTGTGCTGAGGATGTTAGAACAAGATGATCTTTCAAGTCCCTTTGAACCCAAGCTATTCCATCATTCTGTGAATTGAGGTCTGTCATCAACACACAACTGAAAACCAGCTATGGACCTTCAGTATGCCATTTCTCACCTCACTGCTTGTGCCTTTTTTTGTGCCAACTGTTCCCCAAACAGTTTCCTAATCCCCACTCTCTAAGCCATTTTTCTCTAACATGCATGCGTTAAAAAAAGTATGGTTTACAGTAGTTCATCCAAACGGTAACAGATTGTAGTTTCCCTAGAAATGTTCACTTTTAGTATATATAGGTCCTGCTAGAGAAGGAGTAATGGATTCCAATGATTCACTGTAGAGAGCATTTGATTATAGCTACTTAGTCTAGGAAGGATAAAAATGGTTTAGGAATAAGACCTGTGGGATGAATTGGCTTGTCAAAAGAGCTATAGCTGCCAAAGAAGAACTAGTCTTGATGATCACCTCTTTTTTTTCCTCATAATGAAGTCAACACCCTTCCTTCAAAGAGGCAAATTGATTAAATTCCCAGTTAGATTTTATAGAAATCTGTGACAGCTACCTTTACTTAGTAAAATGCCTTATTTCTAATCACAGTACAAGTCATCATGGAGAAGTCCTGGTGAGGAACTGGTATCTGCTTTCCCACCATACACTTCCACTTTCACCTCCCAGGCAAGCAATGGTCCTGGGATGAAGCCTGGCTCCCCTGATGCTATGAAATGATAGGGAAAGAGTTGGGAGTTACAAATCTGCCATTAAATTTCTCATGGAGAATGCAGATGGTGTTATTTTACAGACTACACCTTGCATGCTACTCCTTGCTGGGAGTGGACTACTCCTGTAGCTTTCAGACAGTTTGCTTAGAGGGCTACTGTGATGCAAATCCCCACATGCTACATGCAAACCCTCTTTGTATGAATAATCCTGATCCTACAGATCACTGTCGGACACCAGAGATTATAGGGATCAAGATGAGCAACAGATGTCAACTAAATGATGTTCAGAACCTAAGTGTCAGCAGCCAGGTACACATGGACAGACTTTGTTTCTAATTGTCAAGGAGCAGCAAGGTTAGGCATTGCTGCATGAGTGAGGTGAACAGGGACTGAGAATCAAAGACACAGTACCACAGGGCCTGAGTGAGGAGTGCAGGTCTGAGCTGTTAACAAGGTCACCCGAGAGTCCAGTCACCATCCAGTCAGTGCACAGTTATGAGGCTGGTCCAGGGCCAAGATGGAAAGTAATATCAGTGGTTCAGAGTCAACAAAAGGGATATAGGAGTCCTACCACAAGGCAGGAAGAGATCTAAAGTAGTTCCAGAACAAATCTGGGGATAAGAGTGAAAGCAGGGAGAAAGTCTTCTTGGCAGAGCCTTCTCATAGAGCTCTCTTCAAGGCTGGACAACAACACTGTTACCTATATGGACATTGAGTCCAGACAACCAAACTCCACAGAGAAGAGGATACTCTTAGATCCCTGGCATTACTGACAGCTGCTAGTGGAGCAAGCCTCCTTAGTTTGCTTGATGCTGATGGAAGAGGACAGACAGAGGTTTGGAGGTTATATTCTAGAGATGTCTCAGAATCTAGAAGCTGTAGGGATTTGCCTCTGATTAAAGGCATTTTTCCTAGCCTTCGGATTCATACATTACAGTTTTTGAAATTCAATTCAGCATTATATGCTGGTTCCTAGAAAACATCCTTTACCTGTCTTTTTAGCTATCACTCGAGATTCTAACAACAAATCTAGTGGCAAAGCTGCAGATACAGATCTGGTGTAGAAACAGAACAACATGAGAACTGATACTCTTGTCTCTAACAATTTGTACAGTGATATGCAGATCTCTGGAGAGGACATCTTGCATTAAACAAGGGTGAAGTATGCATGCATTGGAGCCTATGCAAATCTATGAAGTTTGTTACTTCCATAATACACAGAGATATCAAGGATGACTGACCTCTTGGACAGACTTCTTCAGAAAAGAAGCTACAGCTGATCCCTGAGTAAAGTCCGGCTATGCATTAGCATCTATCAAGTGGACAATCTCTGCAAAACACAGAGAAATTTGTGTGAACCCATTCTTAGTAGCATATGGGCAGAGGTCTGGTAGAGAATGAAAATGCTAGAGTAGTATAAATCTTATATAGAAAGTGCAAAGAGTCAGAGTCTGATCTATATTTAGCACAACTGTGTTACAAAATATCACTTGTCTTCTGTTTAAAAAAAAAATCTGAAAAGAACCTCTGGACTGTTGAAATACTAGTGTTCTTGATTAGAAAGAATAAAAGAGGATAAAAAGGCAGCAAAAACAACACAAAGGCCATGTGGTATAGTTTCATGACCTACAAGCACAAAACTGGTGCTGTGTTTCTCTAGAAAAAAATAAATAAAAGAAAAAAAAAAATCAGAAAACCACAGTAGTTACAAAGAGGAGTGAGTCACAATAGGTTGCCCCAGGGTCCCACAGGGCTGTCACTCCAAACAATACTACCAGAAATAGGTGACATATTCTTCAAATCTGATGTACAATAAAGAATATAGTTAGTCATTCTGTTCAAGAGCACCTCTGGCAACAATAAGCATAAATACATGGATGTCCCTTCTAGTGGAGATGGAACAAACAGCAGATCGAATGTATTTCGGAAACTCTGTGTGCCTAATACACAGCAGATAAATGAACACTACCTGTAATTTTTTATTTTTTATTTCATTTTTTATTTTTTAAGAATTAAAAAGAATGATTTGTAACAGTGTATTTTATTAATTTGTGATTTGAATTTTAACATTGAGCCTAGCAAGGAAATGCATGGATTTGGGCAATAAGGTATGAACATCTCTTGAACCACTGTAGTGCAACATTTGTTTTTGTACTCAGGTATACTACGAAACAAATTTTAAAACATATAAGAAGTGATAAGTAATCATTCCTCAATAGACCACACAGCCCACTGTTTTCTACTAACAAATAACTTCTGAAGTGTTTAAATAACTTTTGGGAAATAGCGGAGATTATTTTTTACTCAGGAAAACTGCATCTCAGTTGCGGTAAGAAAAAATCCAGACTTTGATTTTGGATGTTTGGTCTGGAAAAGAATCCGCAAGAAAGACAAATATGCCTTCAGATATACACTTTTCCTAGAAGCTGATACTGACCACATAATCCATTTGCATCCCTCAACTCGTGCTATTCTTCATGACTTTCACTGTCTGCTAATATGAGTAGTGGGAAGGGTCCAATCTACTACCTAGTCTTTCACATATGCAGCAAAAAATCTTCAGCTTAAAGCTGAAAGAGTCTAGTTGTGATAATAATGTTCATATTTTTCCTTGGAAGTTTAGATGCATACAGGCCCCAGCAGATCACAGAGTTTGTTTCAAGCTTATTTTTGTATAATTTCTGCTTGTCCTGCAAAATTTGATAAATGGGGAGCTTTGGAATTGCTTGTGAGAATATGATTATGCAGAATTAAATTGTCAGGCTCATTAATTATTCCAGTTCAACACACAAAGCCAAGAAATGGTATTCTTCTGCCTCTTCTACAATGGATTTTGTACAGCCGTTTTGTGGGCATTTACATTATTATATTCTAATAATTGCATCTTAAAATGTAAACATAATTGTACACAGACACAGAGCTGGAGTTCTACTCACAGAGGACTGCAGGCAGAAACCTCTCCCATTGGTATGATGATATTTGTTTTGCTTCACAACTCATCCTACCAAGTCCACTAACCACCCTAATGTACGTACACTGTGTGAGGATTGCTCTTCTTCAAACTTAGTCTGCCTTCATTTACATGTCATTATAGAAATATGCAAATCTTCTATATACCATTATGAACAATTAGCTTACAAGGCTAAGACACAAATGTATTTTGTCTTCTATTTACCCATAATTATTCTGGCATATTAAAGGGATGGAGGGAGCAGTACCTCTGCAATCTAATTCTAGTAAAATAACCTATCACCCAAATAAGATGCTTCAGTTATGGTTTCTTCTGAAGATGCTGACCCCCATTAAGCATTGCTTAATTACAAATCTTGCATTATAAGCAGCTTCTAATCATAAACCCATCAGAGAAAAAGAGTACAAGAGAAATAACATGAAATAGAGACAAGGCAGCAATAATGATTACAACCACAAAGACATTCATGGTCAGGTGTACAGAGAAGGTAGACTGTTCTTCCTTTTTAGCAGAGAAAATATTTGATTCATGAAGGAATCAAATTAAGAATCTGATGGAATTTTAAATTATTGTTACTATTTACCAAGACTGCTTGGCACAGCTTTAAAAACTACATTTTGGATCTACAAGTCTGGTCAGACAAAAAGAAGTCTCACATGTCCTCAATACCTGTACCTATTTGAATGCCCTGGAGGAAGAGACAGAAGACAGAAGGGTGTTAAGTCGTTTCATTTTGACCAAATATAAAAAGAGGTTTTGAAATAGCAGAAATCTCAACTAGAACTCAGTATGCAATAAGGAAACCAAAGCAGAGAGGGGTCCAGGCTTGCATGTTGGCGTAGAGCTCCTTCAGGTGAGGAAGTTCACAGTTCTCGTTGGTATTTAACATCAAGAAGGACAAAAACCATTGATTTCACCAAAAGAAATCCCAGCTCAATTTTAAGCTTCCTGTTTCAACTATCTGGTCAGACTACCAGATTACAAGAAATGTGGTTCTCCACTTCATGTTGTATCTGAACTTGAACTTTTTGGGAAATGTTTACATATGGCCCACGCAGTTCCCTTGATCCTGGTTCAATAAAGAAGAACAACCTATTATTTTCCAAGTGTGCAGATGCTTCACAATGATCCTTCTGTGTCCACCTCACTATTATAAAAGGGTCTCCAGCCTGTAGTTTCTGACTTCCACTTTGGAGGCTGGTTAGAAAGCTCTGTGTAAGCCCCTCCTGAGACCCCCGCACTCCTAATGCAGGGTTATACACGTACCTAACTGTCTATTTTTTTCTGGGAGAAATCCTTCACCTGATTACTTCAAAAATGCCTGGGGACTTTTTCAGCTTTCACTGGAGCTTTTGACAGTAACTGGAATCAAAATAAGGATTCTTGCCAGAAAGTCTTTAAAGAAGTTTTTGTTCAAGTGTCACTGTCTGCACTCTGACTGCTGACACGAGCCCTTCACTAGCCTGAAGGGAAAAATGATTAAGACTCACCAACAGATAAATCCCACAACGATTACACTCATCTTCCTGCCACTAACAATGACATAAACACAGCTCTAGTGCAATGATGAATCAAAGGTTATGCAAGAAGTCTTTTTCCAAATCCCATTTCCCCATTTGCCCAGTGCTGCTTCCTCTTATTCAACAGTTGCTAGACATAAAACCAAATGCTGGAAACTGAGAGCCCACTACATTCACTGCTTGTAGGAGTATTTGTGATGGTTTCAGTACATTTCTTTTTTGCAGGTAGTGAGAGTACATACAATCTACACAAAATAACATATTGAAATCTATTCACCTTTTCTGTACTTTTTTGCCTAGGGCCAGGTTGGAAATGCAGGACTGGTCCCCTGCAGCAAGTTTTAACTACAGATCCAGAAATAATCACTTCCAAGGGTCTGCTTCTCCCCAGATGCTGAATGCTATTACTTTGGACTTAAAAATAAGAATTCTTTATAACAAATAAGGATCCATCCTGACAGTGTACTTCAAGTGACAGAACGGTGGGATGATTCACAGTAAGATTCCTAATACAAAGAATGTAGTAAAAGTCCCTGTACCATCTCTCTTCTTCCCTGCTTATATTTCAGTAACAGTGAATTTCAGAAACTATGAAAGAGAAGCACCTGTTAGCATTCATTTACTATCTTGCAAGACAGCATTCACAATTATTTTACATGCACTTGCCTTCATGCTTCATATCTATTAAAAATAAACATGTATACATGCTTCATATCCATTAAAAATAAATACATAAAAAACAAGCCTGTTTTTTCCCCTCCTATATCACTTTTTGTTTGTTGTTTTTTATTTCAAGGTATATATTATTAAACAGATCAGATGATGTATTTTTGATGAATACTTGAAACAGAAGTCAAACACAGAAACATTGCTTAAGTAAATTGTACCTACAAATAAATGGTCAAAAATACCTTAAAGTGGAGCATGCATAAGTATCTCCTGATATAACGCTCCTATTTCCTCCCACTAACATAAAGCTCATTAATCACAGACATGTTGAGACTGATAGTTTCAAAGCCTATCCTACACAGGCCAGCAAAGTTTCCCACATGGCTGTGATAATTCTTGTACAGAGGATTACTGTCAATTGCTACCAAGTAGTATGAAGTGTTCCAGGATGTTTTAAAGAACAAGACAGCTTCTGGCCTTCATCCATATGCTAGGTGGTGTGTAAAGGAAAAGTGGTCTCCAATGGAACATTTGTTATGAGAAGTTAAAGGTAACAACTATACTTCACTTAAGAATTTAGAGATTTCAATGTTTATACTCCAAGAACTCCTGTGTAACTCTGTGTTGTTGGAGAAGAAGGGCATAGTTCCCCATTTCCTATAGAAAATGGAAAACCTAGCCATCAATGCTAGTAGATAGAATTTTGCCATCAGAAGATGGATCTTTTCAAGTTTCTCTATATGCCAAAATCTGACTGGAAAAATATAGTAGCTTTTCTATTGCTTTTCTTTCTGAAATATCCTCTCTTCTTTTATAGCTTTTATGAGCATACAAATGTCAATAACATAATTGGTTTAACAAGAATGCATACAGATCTAGGCTCTACTGCAAGATAAAAAAAAAAAATCTTTATAAAAATCTGGTAATATATTTGGGAGAACTATCAAGAACTAAAACATCTAAAGACAGAATCAATTCAGATTAACTCCAATTTTCCTTTTGCTTAATTTTGTCTAATTTTAAGTCCAGTATTTTGCTAAGTTTACATTAGCCTTTAAAATTTCCTCACAGTAAAAGCTTTGACCAGGATGATGCACATAGCACTTAGAACTTGCTGCCATATGCGATCTCTGCATTTCTCATCATGTTGCTGTTTATTTTTAATTTGTTTTGCAAAAGACAACAACACAGTCTGTGCAAAAGTGGCAAAAAATTATTCAGCTCTGACAGACTGATATGTTGCAGTTCACAGAATTTTCAGAGTTCACAAGAAGTAAAAGTGTTTGTTCAGTATGAACTGTCCCTACCCTACATGTCTTCCCTTCCCCCTATTTACTGAGCTCGCTTCAGAACACAAGCACTAAAAAGTGCTAAAAATAAATGAGTGATAAATTGCCTTGTATTTAGTTCCAGCTGTTTTATGACCTTCACATTTTATGTACCCATTCAGAAAGATACCTGGTTGCTCTGATGCTTATAAAGTCAAGAGATGCTCCTTTGATGCTCCCAGTCCTCTGGGTTCTCCTCAGCTGTTCTTCACCATACCCTTACAATATGTTTTTCAAACCTCATTCACATCACTTATTTTGTGAATGAAATAGCATTCCAATTTATCAGAAATTTTGTTTCCTTAACATTAGAAACTTCCCATTTTACAGAGCCTTCCATTTTGGTTTCATCACCTAAAAGTCAGCTTAGTACAACTTATAAACTTATTTCAAAGTCCGTTTATTTTCCTTACAGTCACTAACTTTGTTCTCAATTGAAGGGGCTTCTGATCTTCATGCAAACTCTATGAGATTTCTTGTGGAGGTACTATTGACACATTGACACTACTTATGTGAACTGTCTTTCCATTTTTGGGTTCTGCTGCTCTGCACATGTAAATAAATATATTCAGTACATCTGCTGCTACCTCAGAGTTGCTGATTACATGTAGTGAGAAAGCATACATAGGGAACATATATTTTTTGGCTACATATTTTCTTGCTAAAAATAAAAATAGACTATAATTGGGATACACAACCCATATTCTCCAAAACAAGTGCTTCCATAGCTATTCTTGCAATAATTTCATCAAAATTTCACAGCATTCAAATCTTATGCCTGTGATTCCCACTGGTGCTAGACTTTTAGGAAAACTTGAATGGAACAGCCCCATTGGTCAGACAAGTCATCAAAAATATTGTTATTGTACTTAGCATGTGGTGGTAAATACCATCTTTTTATTTGCAAAGACATGAGCAAAGGCCTGAAGTTCAATCAAATGTGAAGAAGGATAAGAGCAGTGAGTTTAACCCTCTGATTTTTTTTTGAATCTGTAAGGTAGGAGATGCAAGAACAGGGGGAATCCTGAAAGTTAGTTTGAACTCTGCTTATTCTTTCTTGAGCAACATACAGAAAAGAAGAATGTTATTTTAAACTATTGAAAGGTACGTGGTTATTGGTTGATTAAAAACAAGCTATACTTATCTCTAGAGTTGTCTGAATTTTGCAAGATGTTTCATTTAAATGGCAACATGTAATTCCGTCATTTTAACTGGAGATAGCTACTGCATAAATATTTAAATGTATGCTGAAATTCACGTAGATGCCTCCCTGTAAATAGACTTCCTTGGATAAAAAGAGATTTTCCTTGAGCATGATTTATTTTCATAAAGAAAACCAGACACATTTCTCTGTGAACATTCAGTGGTCACTAGATCATTAGCCATTGCCTTTTTCCTGAAGAACAGCATTTGCAGACATCTGAAATAGAAAATAATTTCTGTCACAGATCTTACAACAAAGTAACCTTTGATACAAATGCACTTTCGAATGTTGACCTTTCATTTTGTCTATGCAGGCAGTGCATTATGAAGCCCAGCTACAAAGTAATGACAAACTAGTGGATGGATTTTACTAGCAAATCTTAATTCCGACCAAATAATCAATGTCTTGATCCAGAGTCTATCTGAATCAACAAAATGAACTCTTCTAACTTCAGGGGCCTACAGAAATACTGACTGAAAATTGTACTTATATTGCTAAATATGTTGAGTACGTAATCACAGTAGTCACTAGAACTTGCAAGTTATCTTAGAGCATCAGAATGCAGGTGCACTCAGTGGAAAAAACAATGAGTCTGTATCTGGTTTAAGATAGAATAAACCCATGAATATTTCAAGTTTGGATAGATCTTGATCTTTTAAGAAAATCTGCTTGTTTAGGTAGCTTGGTATATTGCATACTGCAACAAATTAACGGGTTGCAAGGATTAGTGATGCAAACTACTTCCTGGTTTTCATGTTTGAGTACCATAAACTTATCTGTCCTTATATCTACTAAATTTATGGAAACAGTTTCTACTAATGTCACAAAGGAATGGACAGGGTGTGGAATAGATCAAGTATAATACTAGCACCTGGAATAATAACATTAGTGCAGAAGTGTTGTGGGAGTGCCAAAACACAGCTTGAACCAGTGACTGAGTGCCTGGTGGGAAGGCAGGGCCAACTGAGGGGAGCTCAGGTGCATGAAATGCACCTGAGTGACAAGAATGGGTGGAGCCAGGATCCACCTCTTCCCAGATCTCATTTAAGGGTTGGCACTGATGATCTCTCTTGGCAGATCCCTGCTCACCTGAGTTTTTCTGAGGCTGAGAAGCTTCTTTCATTTACTTCTGTGCTTAGAGCTGTTGTGTTTGAGTGAATGCTCACTTGAAACAGGCTGGAATCTTGATGCTCTCCTGGCATTATTGTGCTTTCCATTGCTTTACAAGATGGGTTTAGAATACCTGGATATTCTAAACAGATCATGACAGTTTTAGTCTAAATCTCATGATGAAGTCTGCTGAGGAATTTAAAGTTACTGTTGTCATTCATGTGAAAGCTTCTGAATGCATGAATTGAGAATGTTCAAAAGGGCAAGGCATACACCAATGCTTATTATCCTGGTAGGCTGACTGACTCATGCACATAATGTTACTATACGAGCAATGTTCTTCAGTGAGTGAAGATGTTTGGCAGACGATTTAGGAATTTAAAAAGTCTGATTATCAGGGTATCGGTTATTGCTAGCTGAAGAATGTGCATTGTATTGTGTTCCTTGAAAGCTACAATAAAGTCGACCTGGAAGTGGAAGACTACTTTATTATGAAAATGAAGTAATGTTTGAGAACAGAAGTATTAGTTTTCTTGACCCATGCTAAGAGAACACAATCCCTTAATAATTCTAATAATCACTGTGATGTTATTCAATATTCAAGAAGACAAGACCATGAACAAGGTTGTCTAATCTGTTTCTCTACTCTTTTTCTGGAAGAAATTCAGGATCTCCCAGTCCTAGGATCAATCTTCCCTACAGGACTTTGCCTTTGAGTGTTTCTTCTGTTTTGCTATGATTTTAACATTACTGTTTTAAAAACTGTAAGACTACTTCCCCTGTGCATTTTTTTTTTTTCCTGGAGGGAGTTATAATTCACATGTAGTACTCATTAAAGATAGTAAAATATATGCTCTAACTCCTTTCTAGAACAATATAGCATTCTTTTAAATCTAGAGATACATAGTTTATACTACTGCTACATGTTCATCCACAAGAAAAGCAAAAGCATGGATAATGCTGTAAAATAAATACTAATTTTCTGAGATAATTAGTTCAAATAAAATTAAATGATATGCCTTCTGGAAACATATAAATTCTGATTTGTTGATTATTCTTTCCATGTTATTCAGAGAAATGTTTTATCCAGAAAATAATTGTTATTGTATGGAGAACTGTAAGAAATAACCAGCTTTAGCTTTGAGAGTATGAAAGATTGATTCAAACACTTCTAATAGGTATCAAATGATTATCCTAAGATAGGGACAAACTTCCAAAATAAAAATTTAAGTTTAGTTGTTAGAAGAAATATTGTTTTTTAACTAAGTTTAGTTGTTAGTAGAAATATTGTTTTTTAACTTTTGTTCTAGGCAGGTATTTCAGGAAACCTTACCACACGCCTACTCCAGGAAGAGATAAAGTGTGCTTGAAAGTATATGCAGAATTTTAATGCCAAATTCATTATATAATGAAATCTACATTTTACAATTTAAGGGATGCATTATATGTAGAGTGTTAGAAAAGTCATATCAAAGTAACTTACACTCATTAAGAACTGCTGATGAAACTAGTCAAGGTTAGAAAACTTAAATTTGTGGAATTTAAATACAGCAAGCTAGATATATGAAAATAAATACATCATACTTGTACCAGTCTCAAAGCATATGCATAAAACCATGTTGCATTAAAATACCCAGAACAGAAGAGTCTTCCTAGATGACTGCTATCTAGAGCTGTAATTAAAACGACCGAAGAGAAAAATCAATTATACTCGACTATGACTAAATAAACATTGGGATTAAAAAAAGGCCCACACATGATTCCCATCCTATCACACCTGTGTGTATCAGGAGACCTGTTCCCATGCAATGATTAGTTTCAGCTACACACACGAATGCTGGCCAGGTTGCTTTCTCAGCGATAGTACAGTGGTGCTGCAAAAGTACTTTGACTGCAGCCCTCTATGAAAGGGCAACAATTTTGGAGGCCTTGTTAATCTGATAAAAGAACTCTGCTTGACCTAGCATCTAAACAACTAATTCTAAACTTAAATCAATTATATTATGTAGATTATGTAATACGCATAGTTAAAATGATGAACTTTGAAACAACAAAGTAACAGTGGAAGTATAGATATTGCTCTAATCTGAACCCCAAACTGAAGATCATGGTCAGTACTTCTTCTTGTTTTTGTTTTTTTGCTTCACAATGGTCTGGAAGCTATGTTATGAAATATTTACATTTCACATAGCCATGAAATTCTGATCCTTAATCAGCTTTCAGCTGAGCACTTGCAATTCCAAATGCCTTCAGCAAGAACTGTAATTGTCAACACATCTGAAAGTCATTTTAGGAGCATAAAACAAAAAGAGAACTGTAGTTTGATAGTTTATAGAGCTCATTTTGCAGCCTGCAGAGGAGATACAGTTGATTCTAATTCCGTAGGTTATGACTTTCCAGTACTCCTGTCCTGCTGCAGGACATGACCAGCTTCTAGCCAGACTCTTGGGCACAGCTCTTGGCTGCCAGCAGGCACATTCTCCTGCCTCAGTATTTAAAGTTAGGTTAAATCCTTTCTGTGTGTGTGGTGGATGTGGACACACTAGCTCTACTGAGAATTCTTTCATCAGTCTATGGACATTAACTATACAGAACTGTAAGTGTCTGTTTTGACCTGGAGGTGTTCAAGAACCATGAAGATGTGGCACTGAGGGACATTATTTGGTGGGCATGGTGGTGATGGACTGACAACTGAACTGGGTGATCTTAGTGGTCTTTTCCAACCTTAATGATTCTATGACCCAAAGATTCTTAATGATTCCATGACTCAAAGAGCATACTTTAAATCCTGTTCCCAAATAACTATAATTGCTGAGTTCTGATATGGACTTAAAATACATGTGAGGTGTATGGAGTATACATATATATATATATAATAATATACACTCTAAGAACTTTGAAATCAGGTGTCCTTCAGAAACTCCCGAAGGTAAAGTCCAATAGAATAACTGTCCCCACATCTACAGCAGGGGCATATCACAGATAATAATGGTAAAGAAATTCATCTTTAAAAAACCTACCCTAGCATCTCTTTGGGTTATATTCATGTTGTCTACAATTTTTCAAACATAAAATGCCTTTATGAATGATAAATTGGGTGTAAGGTAAGGATAAAATAACACTTACAATGAAAGTGCTTAATTAAGCTGGTGTTTTTCTCTAGTCCTGGAAACCAAAGTTCTGCACTTACCAAGATTATACATTGTCTTCTTCCTACTAGGTCTCCATAGAAACACACTTAGTAATCTTTTGTCTAACAGCCAGTAATCTAAGGATTTCGAATTGTGGAGTCTGAATGTTACTATTCTGCAAGGAGCCTGTCTTAGTGAAAACACTTGAAAATTTGAGAAATAATGAAGTAATATTGCTAAATTAAAACCAGTGATAAGATTTTTGTCCCTAGAGAAATAACAGGCTTCAGGAGCAGCTCAGAAATGAGGGTGATAATGAACTCCAGGGGTATCGGTAGAGTCATTTCCAAACTACATAGTACTCTCATAGTAGTGTGTACATGCAAAAAGACTTAATCAAAGTGAGGGGGGAATTGGATAACGTTGTTATGCAGCACACAGGAAAGTGCAACCATTGTGGATGCCCTGTCCCTGGATGTGTTCAAGACCAGGTTGGATGAGGCCCTGGGCAACCTGGTGTAGTACCAGATCTGGAGGTTGGTGGCCCTGCCTGTGGTGGGGGTGAGAGCAGGGGTTGGAATTTGATGATCCTTGGGGTTCCATTCCAGCCCAAGCCACTCTATGATTCTATGAAGGTACCTGTCTGACAAAATCAAATATGAGAAATAGCCCGTCTGAAAACCCCAAATTTCAGCTCCCTGCAGCAGAGGTGTAATAGATAAGGATTAAACAATAAAAAATTTAGTTTGACACTTGAAATAAATTGACTGCATTACAGGTAAACTACCTTGTGAGTTGTTTCTGTAGAGGCCAGATCCCACATGCAACTGTACTGGCTTCAATGAACACTGTACTAGTTCCTAATTTTATGTTGAATGGTACAATTTTTTTAAACCTGGCTGAAATAATACCAAAATGTGAGTTTCTTATCCCTAAGTGCTTTTGTTCTAAAATGCTAACAATTAAGTAAGTAGACTTGAACCTTTAAAAAAATAAATAAATAAAATAAAATAACTCTTCAGAGATAAACTACGAGAAAAATCTGCAATGCAGAAACCAGTTCCATGGAAGTGATTATACAATTCTAAGAGCTACTCAGACCAGACAAAGATAGCAGTTGGTTTAAATTTATTCTTGTTTGCTGATTTGGCCATTAACCCAGACAAAGTTTCAGCTTACCTGAAATCAATATAGTTTTCCTTACTCTGGTGTGTTTGGATCCTCTAATGAAAATGCTCAGTAAGCATAAAACACTGAAATAAGTGTTTGTGAGGGGAAAAGTATAGTACATTTACTACATTTTCTTGAATCGTGCAAACTATTCTCAGCATGCCCAACTTATGGAAAATTTTGATACCAAATTTACTATTTGCACTGCTTGTGCCAGCTCTAGGGGTCATGGATGGCTTCATCACAGAGTCTTCCTGTGTGTAATATCTTGAGACAAAGTATAAGGGACACCTTTTTATTAATTATGCACATTGTCATTATCTTTTTTTGGGGGGTATAAAATCTGATTTTCATGGATAAATCTTGAAATTACCCTCTTAGCAACATTGCAGTGCTCCAACAGCTAGAGAAAAAATTACTTTAAATTTACTTAAATTTACTGAGGTCAGACATTTGAATACAGATGTAATTCTTGCTTATATTGTTTACAGCACATTCATCAGGGCTTTATAAACACCATTTGGAACATAAAAGAGAGACAGAGTACTTTATGCACATAACAAAACAATAGCTTTCATGTATTGAGTATACACACACAGCAAGTATAGCACACATATATATATACTGCCTAAATATATATATATATATATA
>PPHD01016799.1:0-15377 GCA_002909625.1 Bambusicola thoracicus
AAAAAGCCAAATTACCCTTAGGAAGCTCTTTCAAGGTAGCTTTGTGCCATCTCTATGGCAACATCAGCTGATGGGACAGCATGTTAAATCTGGACATAAGTGCAGCCTAGTAATGAGAGTGAAATATTCTGATAGTAGAGTGAGGCATCTCTAACGTAAGCAGAAATACACAGCAGTTAGTGAAATGTGTCCTGCAGAATCAATTTGACGCACTCTCTACCACCTCTCCTAACAAGGGAGATGTCACCATGACAAGGGTATGCTTTAAAAGGAACCAGAGTTGCATCTGTTCTTAAATAGGCCCTGGGACCCTTCCCATATCTGCTAGTTTTCCTGTGCACTTTTTACAATGGCACTTGAAGAAAGATGTTAGTGCTGTTGGTGCTAGAATGATTGTAGCAATGCACAGGAAGAGGGAAAATACAAAGGCAGGATGTTTGTGGAGTTTGATTCTACTGGCTTTAACATGACCAACATGTGATGTAGTAACTAATAATATATTTGAGTTTCTTTTTTAATGGCTCCCAAGGCACACACAAAGCAAGAGTTAACTAAACAAAGTCACACCAGATGAAATTCAGCTGATGATCTTGGCAGAATGAGGAACTGCATTGTGTTTTAGTGGTTTCTCTCAGTCTCCATGTTAATCTCTACAGTACAGATTGAAGAAAATAAACTCAGTATTTGGAAATTCAGAATTTGACAGTGGAAGCCATGTAATACAGTCAGTCACTATTAATGCGTAGTGAACTTAGTGAATAAAATTCACAGTAATAGATTGGTATGGCATTAAACCCAAAGTGGGCAGTTTAAAAAGGTTGATGTCTCTTATTTGTCTTCATTAACAACGTAATTCCTGGTGTAGACGGTAATGTCTCAAACACATTGCAATGTATGCACGTGCAATGTATGTAATGTGACTCAGTTTCCTCTTAGAGGTTCTACAAACTGTTACTTCAAAACAGAGTCAACTGTCTTTCTCAAAAACAGATGTTTGAGAAGTAGTAGTGCAGAAGTAGTGAGAAAATAATCATTGGAGACGGAACCAAAGCAGAATATCCTTAAGAAATACTTCAGATATCTGAAATTGAGCACTGAAAATCTTTGTTCACCTTATGAATTTTTGTAACACTTTTCTAATGTGAGTTCTTACTTATGATGATGTGGCAGTGACTTTTTCTGTTCTTAATCTGAATTTCATGCTTTGCTCTATGCTGAACACTTATGGTATAGATGTTGCAGAACTGTCATTTCAGTAAATATTGCATCTATTGTCATCTACTAAGCCCAAACGGAAATAACTTACTAATACGCACTATTTCCTTACTAATGGAAATACCTATTTGATTAGTAAACGTATATTCAAAAATACCAACTAGCATATGGGCATTTTTTAACTGTGAGCTTCTTAAATAGTCTTGAGAAATCTCAAGTCTCCATTTAATACTCGATGATGAAAACAAAATTCCTACTGTCTATATGTTAAACCTTAATTTTGTTTCCTTAGATCAAAGGCTTGCCTGAGGGTTTTAATCACCCTAAAATAGGTTCCAATTATTCAGTTCATACAGTAGAGAAAACGTGGAAAGCCTTGCAAGATTTCAAGGAAGGAAATGCTATCTTCACTTTTCCAAACACTCCGGTGAAATGTGCAGGGGCTCCTCAGAAAATCATGTATTTATCTGAGGCCTACTGGAGGAAAGTAAGTATTCGGTTCTCTCTTAGAATGGCTGTTCCTCAGTTGTAAGGAAGGTTTGTTCTAAGGGGTTTGTCGTATTTCTTTTACAACAAATAAAAACCACGTGAGATAAATATGATTCAGAATTATTAAATAAAAATGACTGATTTGCTTTTTCTGTTATTAATGTGTACTAAATGAAGCTAACTGAATTACGCATAAGCATCTTAGAAATTTCTGGAGTAACTTGCGGAATTCAGAATTCATAAGGGATGAACTGCTTAACCTGCTTAGAGAAGACTACCAATACAAATGTATTTAATTTATAACTTCAGGTGGAACACTAAAATCACACTGGCTGGGTGTTCATTCTTGTTGCTTTAAGTAGTTAATACTTGATGCGGATTGTTTTTCTGTTCATCTGAGAAGTGGTTATCCTCACTCTTCCTGGCACACAGTCTCAGTGACAGGAGAGCTTTTTGCTGGGCTGGGAAAGCAAACTTAGTGGAAATAGAAGACAGCTTCAAATGAAAGTGTCGGACTTCATGCGTGCTTTAAATTTCATGAGCTGTCTACTGAGTGAATATCTGAATAATGCATAGAACTGATGGTTTCAGAGTGCTACATAGTGCTAAGCTATTATATTTAACCTTACACAGCGTTGTTCAGTATATTGCAGTCACCTCTTCAGACTAGCAATCTGTGTGAAGTATCTTCAGTATCTCACTCTGAATGGGTGAGGCATTATAAATATCAAAGTACAAGGATGTATCTTGTCTAACATGCTGTGAAATAGCTGTTTCTTGAGAATTGTAATGTTAATACTGCATTAAGCACCAAAATGCACTAATAGTTCTATCAGCTCCAGTAGTGTGGCATAATTCTATTGCTTCTGCTAGCTTATCAGACTTAGTAATTTGATCTTTCCATGCAGACAGGAAAACGACCCAAAGCAAACATAATGTTCAACACTTCACTTGGTGTCATTTTTGGTGTTAAAAAATACGCTGACGCATTGCTTAAAATAATAGAGGAGAGGAATATTGCTGTTAACTATAAGCGCAACCTTATTGAAGTTCGAGCAGACAAGCAGGAAGCTGTGTTTGAAAACCTGGACAAACCTGGAGAGACTGAAGTTCATCAGGTTAGGAAATTTCAGGTCTCTAGTTTGGTCCTTTCTCTTTGTGTATACAGTATCGTAACTGCTGCATTAAAACAACATAATATTCATTGCTCCACTGTAAACTGCCATTTCATCCTTTTAGTAACATCCTCAATTTTCAAAGATTCAAAAGCTAAGTTGATGAGAAGGGGTGGGGAAGTAACAAACCATGCCTGGAGCTCTGCGTACCTTGTTAATATAACTTGGGAATGTTCCAGGCATATATGGAGGAAAGTAAATTGCTGTTATGGCAGCTTACAGACTAATGAAGTTCCTGTTAATAAAGAATTTGGAATAGATGCATCTCAAATTTGAGAGAAAATTTTCATTCTATATGCCTGTTTTTAAAACAAAATAATTTTTTTTCATACTGTTCTTATATCCTAACATCAGTGTAGTATGATCTGTTCTTATTAACTAGCCATTTAGTACTTTTTCTTTCTGCCTAGTACGAAATGCTTCATGTCACACCCCCAATGGGGCCACCTGATGTACTTATCAACAGCCCTGTCTCTGATGAAGTTGGCTGGGTAGATGTCAATAAGGAAACTCTACAACATAAAAAGTATCCTAATATTTTTGGTATTGGAGATTGCACCAACCTTCCAACATCAAGAACTGCTGCGGCTGTAGGTAAAGGTGTATGTGTGTTTGTTTATGTACTGGAAAGTGTAGAAGTGACAGTAAGCTTTTAAACCAGACATTTAGTTTTGTTACTCTTGAGGTTTTAACTCCCATTATTTTTTTTATTTTTTTTTCCATCTTTCAAAAAGACTTCAGGCCCTTGGACTAACTAACTAGCAGTGCTTATACTGATGCCATCAGTTCTCCATTTTCTTATTCCAAGTACTTCAGAGTTGGACTGGTTCTATTTTCTGTGTTCTCAGAATGGTGTAAAATGAGGGTGTTACTGAATTCTGGAAGAATGCAAGAGTAGTGAGTCTGTCTGCTCTATCTTAGAAGCTCACACGTACGTGTCAGCTGATAAGTTACAGCTGAAGACTGTGTTCTGTACTTGTAGCCACAGGGTCCAATATGAAAACACTTTAGGTACATGATATCATACCTAAAAATAAAAAGATAAATCTGAGGGTGGGGAAAAAAGGCTAAAAAGTACATTATTAGTCTAACAAGAAGAATGATATAGGCAACTATTGCAGCATTAGTCTGGAACTTCCCTTGCAGCATTAAAAATGAAAGAGAGCAAGCAAAAATTCTGTGCTGGAGTCCTAAGTGTTTGGGAAGACCAAACAAGTGCAATTTAGCATAGGAGAGTAGACATAAGCTAAAAACGCGCAGTTCAAGTTTTGTCAAGCCTTTGCATGTTGGAAGCAGTGAGGCCAAAGCATTCTTTCAAATATGATTTCCTCCCCCCAACCCCTCCCCAGTCTTGGACTGTAAAGTTCCCAGGCTGATTTGACACAAGTTCAGTTACAGCTGAATTATCCAACATACACTGTTACTGTTTGCTCCACTAATGACAGTAATTGCTGTCTAGGGCAGTCTTGTTATATTTATATATAGATACATTTAAAAAAATATCAAGTATTTTTATATATTTTCTGTTTATTCTCATGTAGCTGCCCAATCCGGAGTGCTTGATAAAACTATTTCCCTGGTAATGAAGAACCAGTCACCAACTAAAAAGGTACCTACAGATCTTGTCTTAGGGGCAATGTTACACACAGCAAGTTCTGCCAAGACAAGCAGTTAAACTACGTGAACTGAAGATAGAAAGGGCTTCGTGTCAGCAATGGAGGTGCTAAACAGCTTCTTACTGTATATAATAATAATTTGAATAAGTAATTGTAGTACTACTATAGTAGTAATTAAAATGGCACAATTATTCACAATTTCTTCAAAAACTTCTATTTAAATCTTTCTGAGTTAAAAGAAGTTGAAAGGCTGATTAGGTTGGGTTCTTCAAGGTGGATTTAATGTAGGCTATTATAACCCCTACTCCAAGAAAACTCTCACAAACTTTACACATCTATGCTATGTGCAGTTTATCTTCTCTGTATGGAAAGCTATCTTCTACAAAGGAGGTAAATTTAAGTTTTTGTACTACAGATGCTCTTAAGCCTGTGACTTTGCTCAAACTTCTCTTTGAGACTTAGCTCTCATTTTATGTGTGGCTTTTCAGTTAATACTCCTGGATTACTCACTTGAATATCAGTCCACACTGCTGTGATCCCCTGCAAATTCTTAAAACTACATTTGAGATGGTTTATATTCTGTATGGTAAAAGACAGCACTAGCTCTCATTCTCTGCTATTGTCACCTATTATGTTGGTTACAATAATAGCCAGCAATTAATGACACAAAGCCCTTTAGTCAGTTGTTTAGGTTAACTCTAATTCAAGGACTGTTATAATGCCAATCTACGATCCACAACTGAAAGAAAATGGCTTCGTTATGATCACTGACCCAAACTGGCAGCCTTTTAAACTTTATAGTGTTAATAATATTAATGCAGAAACCTAGAAACTTATTTTGAAATAAGAATGTTAATCACATAGCTTGCAATACTTCACTATTTAGCCTTTAAACAGATTAATGAGAAGGGTGTATTCTTTGTTGCAGTACGATGGATATACTTCCTGCCCACTAGTAACAAGCTATAACAAGGTGATTCTAGCAGAATTTGACTACAATGCTCAGCCTTTGGAGACCTTTCCCATTGACCAAAGTAAGCAGAGGACATCAATGTACCACATGAAAGCTGATATGATGCCCTTTCTCTATTGGAATGCATTACTCAAGTAAGTATTTTAAGTCAGGGCAGGCATAGCCACTGTGATTTTTCAGAGCAAAGCCAGGTATCTGTTCTGGCTTACAATTCCTCATAAGAACAGAAGTTGTTGAAGTTATCCTGCTAATCTAGCAACTAAAGTGTACGCTTAGTCATCACTAAGTCTTCAACTTGTTGAGTGTTCTGGGTACTTTGCTACTAATAGGGTTTTGTGCAAGAATATTTGACTTCATATCTGTAGCATGCATCTTAATAAATAAAAGTATCATATGAAAGTAAAAAAAAACAGAACAACCCATACCCTCACACTGTGATAACATGTGCAGATAATGTCTGACTTGAGCAAACCCTTCCTTTCAGGGGATACTGGGGAGGACCAGCTCCTATCAGAAAGCTGATGCATCTAGGCTTGAAGTAAATTCTGGTTCTCAGTTCAAGTTCTGGAAGAAATAAGACTGACCTCGTGCTGGATGAGTATGTATACTTCCTTTTGGAGATCTCTTCAATAGACAGACTTCTTTAATCATCAAGTTTTTGTCCCAGACTTAACTTTCTACCTCCTAGGGATTAAGCCTTACTATTTTCCTCTATGTAATCCAAGGCCTTAAATTAATTCTGTATGTAGATAGCAGTTTCAACTCAAGCGTGAGCTTGCCTTCTGCTGCACGCCGTTACTGAAACTTCCTACAGTAATCAATGCCCTTAAATCAGTTTTGTATGTAAGGGATTTTCTGTGACTGTAGCCCAACTTCCTTGCTTCTAGGATCTAAATGTGCACTTAATAAAAGAATTAAATGCTAGTAAAACATTCTGACCAGCTCTTGTTCTCTGATTTTTGAAAAGCCTCCTCTATCCTAGTTTCTTCAGAAAGAAGTATACTGCCTGCCAAACTGTAGATGGATTATAGAAATCAGAGCAGGTTACCAAAGGGAAATATCTGGCAACTTTGCCATAGGCATTAATATCAGCTGAAGCCCCATCAGACATGACTTGAAAGCAGCTGCATTATTCAGCTTTCCTCACATTTGTATTTTTCAAAAAAACTCATCTATTTTCTGAGTGTAAAGCTTTGTGTTTGATGTACACTCAAAGTGAACAGTGATGCAGTGTATGCATATTAGTTGCGCCACCTAACATCAGTTCTGTTATGGTGCTTTACTATTGTAATTTAAGTACATGCAAGTAGAATTTACAGTAGACTAGATGGTAACGAGACTTAAATCACATAAGGCCTGCTACTAGGTTCAAGCACAAATTAAGATGACAGCTGAGGGGGAAATGCTTTTTTAATGACCATATGTAACTCAGTTTCAGGAGAAAACTCAATGAAGCCAAATTCAGGAGTTGAGTCTTCACAGAAGCTGGAACTTCAGTGGCAGTCAGGTAGACAGCGCAGAGCAAACAGGAGTCATCTTCAGTCACAAGAATCAGGAGAAGCTTATTTCTAAACAGAAAAACATGAATACTTTTCAAGTTACAGCTCCATGCTTTNAAGCTGGAACTTCAGTGGCAGTCAGGTAGACAGCGCAGAGCAAACAGGAGTCATCTTCAGTCACAAGAATCAGGAGAAGCTTATTTCTAAACAGAAAAACATGAATACTTTTCAAGTTACAGCTCCATGCTTTTTCAACATAGCCTTTAAAAGGGTTGCTCTGGAGTTCCAGTTACAAGCACGGAGACGTACCTGCGTGTTAAGTAATTCTTCAATCTTATTTTGGATCNTTCAACATAGCCTTTAAAAGGGTTGCTCTGGAGTTCCAGTTACAAGCACGGAGACGTACCTGCATGTTAAGTAATTCTTCGATCTTATTTTGGATTTGCCCATATACCTCATTAAACAGTTCCTCCTTGGATTTTGTTCCATTCAAGTGCACTTAAAATAAGAATGTAAAATGAGAGCTATAATAGAATTATGCTTCTCTAACCCTGTCAGATTCTAAGAGCATGCATTTGCCTGACTGGAAAAAAAAACATACTCCATCTGACAGTTTCAGGTCCTATATATCTATACATCTTAGACTTAAAAAGCTTTTTCTTTAACAGCCCTATAAAAGTGCTTCTGTCATTAAGGACTTACCCACATCAACACCAAGATCTTCCATTATCTTCCTGTGCTTTACATACATAGGCCAAACGTGGCCATCGAACAATCCAGGTGGATCAGGTACAGTGTAATTCCTTGAACTATAAATTAACACAGTGTTATTCGAGAGCAGTCTAATTACAGTTCAGGCAAATTATGTAACGCACACTCAGTTTTTCAGATTCTATCTTGAATGTATTTCATTCAGTGTAGTTTTAACCTTATCAACAGTGCTACCACCAGCAAGCAGAGAGGTGCCAAAAAAAGTGGAAATGTGATGGTTTGAAGTGTGTAAGATGCAGAAATGATTCCTAAATGACTGATGCTGGTGTTCATGAACAGTCTTCTCCTAAAGCTGCAGCAGAAGTCTGGGTGAAATAAGTTGCCTGTCCACAATGGCCTGATAAAAACCTGTAGGGTTTGCTTGCTGGAAGGAACTATGGCCAAGTCTTGAGCTGCTGAAGATGTTACGGGGCTAACAGAGGAATTTACAAAGAAACTCACCTTCTTCTCCTTTTACACTCTTCATATGGAATGGAAAGGAAGTACCGATGGTGGAATACGTCAATCAGGGGCCTGAAAGAGACGTGTGCTGGGTTACAGCTCTTCTGTATCAGCAAACAGAAAGAGAAAACTACATCCATCTCTTCTGTCTGGTGTGTGCTTCAGGCCTGCGACACCTCAACTCACATCAGTCAGTACCGGCACCTTTGTGTAAAGTCACAGAAATCAAAGTACATGAAGTCATGCTGGAAGTACCTGTAGGTGTAAAGCAGGAAGCCCTCAACAATAAGGATGTGGATTGCTTCATCTCCTCCCTCCGTGTCTGCTGAGATCTGGGCATCCAGCGTGTTGTTGATCCCATGAGAGCGTTCAAACTTGACCGGGTTCTTTATCCAAGCGTTGATGGTACTCATCATCGCCTCCATATCTAACGCGCTGATCACTGAGACAGAACGCTATCGTTAGCCAGCTGGTATCAGTCAGCACCAAGAAGGATCAAAGTATTAAATTGGAGTTACGCTGTTCAATAACGCTGGAGAGAGACCTTACCGTCATACTGCTTAAAGCCATCTTCAACTTCTATTTCATCTTGAGGCTGAAACAGCAATAAGAAAAAACCGCTCGGTCGGGGCAGCCGCTGGGAGCAGCGCCGTCACAAGGCAGAAAGCAGAGCGGAATTTGGAGGGCGCCCCAGCCCTGCAGCATCGCCTCTGCGCGCAGATAACGGCCGCCGGGAACGAGGAACGATAAGGCAGCCGCTGCTCCTGGCCGCCCGCGAACACACTCACCTTGAAGAAGTCGTCCTGGTGCACCACGCTGCAGTTGGGCAGGGCCTGCATCAGCCTGCGGGTGAGGGTGGTCTTGCCCCCGTTGGTGACCCTGGCAGGGAGTGCGGGCCGTCACCGCCGGGCCCGGGGCAGCGCCCCTCGAGCCACGTGCGCGCGGCCGCCCGCAGAGCCAGGCGGCGCCTTCCCCTCCCCCGCCGCAGCCCGCGCACTGCGGCACGAGGGAGCGCCCCGCCCGCCGCGCTCACCCGCCGATGCCGATGATGATGTTCATGGCGCGGCCGACAGCCGCCCGGCCCGACTCCTACAGCCTGTTCCGGGGGAGGAAGGAAGGGAGGACGGGGCTGGGGACTCGGGGTCGCCGGTAGCGGCCGCCTACGTGCCTGAGCCGGGACCCGGGGAGGAGAGGGGAGGGAGAGAGAGAGAGGAGAGATGAAAGGGGAGAAGCCCAACGTCAACTGCCGGGCAGCGCCATGGCCGGAGGAGCAGGGAGCAGCAGGGCCGGTGCGCGCCGCGCCGGAGCGCTCCGCAAAGGGAGGCCGGCACCCGCTGCATGGGGCTTCCCTGCGCCGCTGCGCGTCTATTGGGCGGCTGCCGTCCCGTCGCGGCCAATGGCGAGCCCACGGCGCCGTGCGCCTGGCGCCCATTGGGTAGGGCGGGCTCGCCTCGCGCCCGATAGGGCTGCAGCGCGGCCGCTGGGTGGCGTTTATTGGCCGTCGAGATGAGGGTGGGCGTCGCCACGGCGGCGGCGCTATCGCGTCCGGGAGGCGAGGGGGGGGCCGGGCCGCGCGGCCCCGTGCGGAGGCGCGGTGGTGCGGCCGCGCGCACCCCTCGGGCGCTCCGGTGGTTCGGCCCCGCGGCGCTGGCGACCGCGGCGCGGGCAACGGGGGGGGAGCCGGCAAGGCCGGGCTGCCATGCGGCATCGCTGTGGGCCCCGGCGGGACGGGGCGGGAGGCAAAGCACGGCGGTGCGGGGCCGCGCCGTGAGGCCGCTGCCATGCGGTCCCCGCTATCCTCTGCGGGAGCCGCGCCGCCATCCGCTGCGGTCAAGGTCACGGCCCGCCCTCGGGGCCCGAGCTGAGCCGAGCTGAGGCGGACGTCTCGGAGCGCCGGAACCTGCCGGGTAGCGGTGCTGGTTTGGTGGCACGGCTCGTCTCCGCTTTGTGACAGGCAGGGGGCCTCGGGCCGGCGGTACCGGCAGTGGCGCTCGGGGAGCCCCGGGCGGAGCCTCCGTGGCCCTCTGTGGGCGTTGGTTGCAGAAGGCCCGAGCGGCGCCGCGCTGTCACGTAGGTCAGGTGCCGATCCCAAGTCACGTCTGTGAGCCACGTTTGTTGGGCTCTGAGGTTCTTCCACAGTGGAGCTTCTTGCTGTTATTTTTGTTCTAAATCTTCTCTTTCACCAAGCAGAATAGTTTTGCTGCACCCTTCAAGTTTCACGTCGTGTCCAAAGCCCATTTTTGGTATAGAAGCACGAGGTGCTCTGCCTCCTGCTGTACCTTGCCACTCAGATACGGAGCGTGCGGCCATTGGGGGACAGTAACACCTTGTGAGCAATAACTGAGCAATAATGCAGAGCAGCGATGGGGCGGACTGCGTGTTAGGCTCAGTGAAGGGCATTGGGAATTGAGGCAGTGTGGGCTCAGCACAGCCATGCCCTGCCCCTCGCATTCAGCAGCTGTGTCTGCGCGTGCTAGCCGTTCCCCCGGCCCTTTGTCTCTCTCTTCTTGACGATAGTGCTGCTGTGGGGAAAAATAGAGAGAAAGAACAACAGGATATTGTCCGCTTCTGGCCCCTGTGCCAACGGTGACAAAATGTTGTTTTCTCTGCGGTGTCGGCATTCTGGTTGGCTTTTATTGCTCGTGGGTGCACCCGAACGCGTGGAGATGTGTTTTTAAATTCTTGCAGTTGTTGTGGAAACCTCGAGTGCCTGGGAGGAAGGTGCTGCCCCGTGTCTGCACGCGGACGTTCCTGCTCTGGAGGATGACCCCCTGACCCGCGCGGAGGAAAAGAGGAGCCGGGCTGTCAAGCACAACAGGAAGGCGTGCGGTGCTGCGGTTCGCTGGGATGACACCTGCAGAGCTGCCGCAGGCGTGGAAGTGAGCCACGGGCTGTGCGTAGCGCTGAGGGAGCTGCGCTGCTGCACCAACCTCGTGCCAAACCACAGCGCTGCTCTGGCTCCCGTTCTCCTTTTCTGACACCTGTAGTGAGTCTGAAGCACGCCGCCACACAGACTTCTGCAGCTAGTTCTGAAGTGAAGAGGGCACGGACCCGCACTGAATAAGCCCTTTTAACCATCAGGATTGCGGGCCGGGGACACGAGCTGCAAACGCACCGGGGCTGCCAAGCCGGGAGCTGGCTGCGCACCAGCACTTGAAGGAGGACGAGCAGCAGGACGCCTGTGGAGGCACAGGTACACTGCGAACCCGGGGCTGATGGCACGGGTATGCTGCAACTGCAGGGGGGGCTGGGGAGGTGTCCCCGTCTGATTTGATGCTGATAGACTCTCAGTAAGCCTGCTTTCAGAGTAGGTTATTGGTGTACAGACATGCTGTATGATTTTTAAGAAGGCTGTCGATTTGATGGCCTGCTTAACATGAAATAAACCCAAACAGTCTGTGACTAATGTGAAGTGTAGGCAACAGCTTTGATTTCTTCATGCTCCTGTGGGGCCACAGTGCCTTTGCTGTGCTCACACAGCGGTGATAATGGCCTGGGTGAGAGGACAAAGTGACTGCAAAATGGTAATTTAGTCTGAGAATGAGTTGTATTAAAACCATCCAGCATAAATTGGAAGCTTTGCATTCTGCAGTAATGTATCATATAGGGCACCTACAGCTAAGAGGCAAATGTAATAAAAGCTCTGACAGATAAATGGCAGAAATGTAAAAAGTCTGCTTGTAGTATGAGAAGTGAGGAGGTGAAGGAAAGCTGCAGGGGTGAAAGAAACAGAAGTGCTAATCACAGTGCTGTGGGACTGTGCAGGAGATGCCTGTGAAGGGGGAGTTCGCACGCTTTGTGGAGACTTCAATGTTAATTCAGAATGGCTGCATTTATGATGCTGCAAATTCTGATAAGCTGTAAGCCTTTTAAAAAGCTTTTAAATAGATTAACCTGTTACTATCTTGCTTTAATAATCTGGGATATGAAAAGCTTGTTATGAAAGGCTCCTCCAGGGCCCTGAATTTTATTTGAAGGAGCTTATGAATCCCTAAACCTAGGAAGTTGGGTTTTGTCACAGCTTCGGGGCACATACAGCCAGGGAGATTTCCTGTTTGTGCCTCCGGCTCAGGACTGCTGTGTTAACAGTTCTGTGTTCTGGGAAGCTCTAGGCTTTGTCTGATTAACAGGTTCTGTTGCTGACATAAAAAGCTAAAGAGCTCTTTTTTTGTGTGTGGTCTAAGGGCTTTCTGGGCTTGTAGAGTTCTTTTACTACAGAAGATGAAAGAAGACTCTCTTGCAACTGTTCATAAAGCTTAAGCATTCAATTTGTTGTCTCTTCAAGCTATTATCTCTGGAAACACTAAAAGAGTTGAGAAGCTTTGGCAAGCCCTACCTGCAGCAGGGCCATCAACTGTTAAAGAGCACTTCATGTAATTCTTGTGTTGCTGTAATTACACTTCTGTAAAGAAACCAGAATATATTCTACTGTCTGTCTGGGAATAAACGTGCACCTTCCCAGAGCTGATTTCTGATGTGAACAAACTGATCTTTAAATTGACCCCACTCTTCTGTGCAGATACGCTTAAACCAATTATCTTATGCTCTTTGTTTTAGTCTTGTTGAAATGTCTATAGCTCAATAACTGCTACAAAACCTCTACATTTTCGTATGAATTAATCAATGAACTTTTTGCAGGTATACCTGTCAGATACTGGCTGTGATCTTTACCTGAGACTCTACAGAAGCGATTCCTTCCTAAACTCACTTCAGAGAAATAATTCAATAACAGCACCTTACAGCCCACTGAAAAGACACAATGACTGAGTTCCTGGTTTGCTTTAACTGGTGCAATGGTGAGCAGCCCCAGCCGGTAGGTAGACGCACAGCTGTCATCTCTTTTCTGATTTCCTGATTCATAATGTTGTATTTTGTTTATATGGAAAACGCTGTCATTGTTGTGTTCTCTTGATTAAATGAGGTAAGTAATGTAAATGCTAAAAATGGATGTGTTATGCTGTGTTTAACTGCATGTATTTTAGCCAGAAGCTTTGTCTGTGTGACTGCTTGTAGTCTCAGCCCCTGCATGAGGGGGAATGACTTTCCCAACCTTTTGCTCAGTATCAGATAGGAGTAATAAAGGTGAGTTTGAGCCTCCCCTACTGTGAGCAGTCAAAAACTTCAGCCATAAGGAGTCACTTAAGGGGGACAGCACTGACTTGGTTGTTGTTTTTCAACTGGCTGCTTGTTTCTGCCTGAAAGCTGCCTCATATTTTCTGAGTAGAAATATGAGATATCTTCTTTCTTACAGAAGAGGCGTCAGCGATTGGACCGGAACATGATAGGAGAACCAATGAACTTTGTTCACAATGCACATGTGGGGATAAGAGAGATGAGTAGTGACTTTTCATCAGTAAGTGCGCATTCCTGGGTAAGCAGAGATCTCAGTTCAGCAGCCTGTAGAGCTCGTAGATCCTAGAATACCAGATAACAGTATGAGAGGAAAAAACAGAATTGTCCCTTGGTTTGTACATGTTCAATACTATGGGAGGATATGTTCAGCAAGAGAATCTGTATTCCCCAGTGTCATTGTATCTGATAGGAACCTGCTGGGATAATGATTCTGTGGAAGCACTTGACAGGTCCAGATTTCACACCACCAGTTAAAGCTGTGTCAGGATGAGGGGTGTGAGAGTAGTTGAATTTGGGACAGCGAGACCCATTTCATGCACTGACTTAAAATAATATTTAAAAATTCTGGGTTTAGTTGCTACTTCTCCCCATTACTGTTGGAACCCAGCACTGTAAACAGATGGCTCATCTGCCTCTTTATCGTAGAATCACAGAATGGCCTGGGTTGAAAAGGACCATCATGGTCGTCTAGTTTCAGCCTCCCTGCCACAGGCAGGGTCGCTAGCCACTAGACCAGGCTGCCCAGAGCAAAATTAATTAATTAAATTAAGACTTCTAAAAATTGCTCTGACAACCAGGCTTTGTAAGATGAATGTTTAAATTCTAAACTTTCTTCTTCTGTTTTTCTAGGCTGTATCAATTCAAGACCACATGAAGTCTAAAGGTGGCTACACAAATGGCACTTCTACAGCTGCTGAGCTATAGGAAATTGAAAGAAGGCTGACGTCTGCTCTGTCTTACAAAAGTCTCCTGGACTGTGCTTTCAGATTCACTAAAAACCTCTTTATCATGGAGTATAGAGAGTACTTAAATTATAATAGGTCAGTGCAAGCTTTTGCATTCTTTGCACAATAGCTTCTGAAGGAGTTGCTGGAAATTATCCTTAAAGCGTTCCGTCATGGCGGTGCTGTAGTAGCAACTGTAGTTTGTCACGGTGGATGACTTCCTAGCTGTGTCCCAAAAACCTCAAAGTTGTCTTGTAGGATGGGATAGGAAGGCAGTTTGAGTTGTCTGGGGTTTTGGTTTGTCTTTCTCTTCTCTTCAAGAAATGCAGAGATTGATTTTATTTGAAAGACGAGATGTTTGCACTTCTTACATGGGATAAATTGAATTTCTAGGTAGGATCTCACAGCCTACGATACAACTTTTGACCTGATTTTTGGATGGCTTACAACCTGAGGCATAATTCTACTGAGCTGTAATTTGGGTTTTTTTGTTTTATTTCTCCAAGGCTTTTGGTAGTGAACAAACTCTAGTTTAGTCTGCAGAAAACAGTGAAACTTCTGCCTCCTGTGATAAAGCTTTTATAGCTAAAAATGCAAGTTTTGCAGACTGACCCACTCAGGAAAACAAGTATTTCTCTCAGCTACTCCCCGCCCCATCGTGTAACTGATGGGTGTTAATGCAACAATGCTAATAACAATATGCTCGCAACTGTATGCTAATTTTGCACAACTGCTATTGAATTTTAAACAAAATCTACTTTAAGATCACTCTCTATTATAACCTATCTATAGCAATAGCTTTACAGAACCTGAAGGGATATCTCCATATTCTGCCTTTTTAATTTCAACGTTCTTCTCTCAAATGAAGTTTTTCTCATATGTGTTTTTTTTACTTAAAGTATGGTTTAAGTGTCAGAGACAGGAGAACAATAAATGGAAACTGCCTATTACAGACTTCCAGGACTTCATAAATACAGATATTTAGACATACCCAAACTACAGTTTTTCACTTAGTTCTTGTTAATGTTTCTTTTAAGTGATATGCTAAAACTACTGAAATAGAGCTAGATTTCTCTCTTATCCAATCGCTGACAACTGCTGTCTGACAAAATTATGAGTGA
>PPHD01016800.1:0-15377 GCA_002909625.1 Bambusicola thoracicus
TAAAAAAAAAAAAGGGGGACTCCAAGAGCAGCAGCAGTTTCTCTGGGTTGATTCGCTCTCTGTTTAAGCCATACTGACTGCTGGTAGTAGCTGCAGCTCACCGTAGATATAAATCACTTATCTTCTGGTGACACCAGCTCCAGTCCGTGCTGGGGCTGAGCAGTAGGAGCCATTGCTGGCCTCAGCAGTGGAGCCCAGCTCTGAGACTTGTGTTAGCCGAAATAGCTCTGCCAAAGTCGGAGGGGAAGAGTTGTCCCAACAGCAGGCATGTCCAGCAACCTGAAGCAGCCTCTCTTCTAGCGGGTCCTGGAGAAACAGCTCACCAGCTCGCCTCTTGTAGGCTCTCATCTTTGGCCATAGGAGGCACTTACCTCTCGCTTCACAAGCACAGTGTGTATTCCAAGTGACAAGAAAGCCTTGCTTTCTATTCACAGGTTTAAAGATGCTGCAGGCAAGTAAAAAACACTGAATTTTCTTTTTTTGTTGTTGTTTTTGTTTGGTTTGGTTGGTTGGTCTGTCTTTTCACTGACCTTGTCAACACAGATAGCAAAGAGCTGATAGGGGAATACTTGGAAAAATCAAACCTATCTACACAAGCATACTGCGGTAGAGTGGACCCTGAGAGAATACACTGACCTTCTCAGCCTCTGTCAATTATTTTTGAAAAATCATGGGGAATGAGAAGTTGCAGGGCACGGAAGATTCCTCATCAGTTTGCGTTGAAGAAGTTGAAGTGCCTCGTGACACCTATTGCCATCATCATGAAGAAACTTTGCTTCCTTCCCTGACACGGGAGCCTTCACACTTCAAAGTAATTTGGAGTGACTTAAAATCCCTTGAGAAAGCCCTGCCTTTCCCAGAGGTGGGATTCATTCAAGCTGATTGCAGAAGTTTGAAAATCATAGTCCAAACTGACTGTCCCAGTTCTGCTTGCGGGGCATGAGCAGGAGCAGTCATCCCACAAAGCATGCCTCACTTATATACCAAGTGGGACCAAACTCTTGCTGAAAGTGCCCGTTTCCCCCACAGCACAGTGGGATTTGGTTAGCTGCAGGAACCCGTATAGGGAAGGTGTGCACTGAATGCTGTGGTCCAACCTGGAGAATGAACTTGCTTTTGACCCTTCAAAGCCACCGAGATCATTCCTGATGACCCACTGTGGATATGCAGTGACATACCGTGGATATGAGTGAGCCTGCCCTCTTTACCTTCACCGTTCACAGTACAGCCCACAGGGTGAATGTGCTGACAGATATTAAGGTCCGAGGGTCTGCTTGGACCTTACATTTCATCCGTCCCCTTCCCCTCTTTGAACCCAAGTGTTGGTATTTGGATGCTCCAAATTCTGCCTCTGTCTCATGTCTTAGTGCAGCTTCTTAGCTGTTGGCTGTCTCATTAAAAGCCTTGATGAATGCAATGATGCAGCCCCCAAATTATTCTCCCTTTCACTGATTTCATTTGAGTACATGGTAATATTTTCCCCATACTTTCCAATTTAACATAATGCTGATAAATGATATGACACTGATAAATTTTCATTTTATTTAAGGCTGTTTATCATCCATATCTATTATGGAAAGTCATCAATTATGCAAAAAGCGTGAATGTTTAAAGAGCCTCTAAAGTGTCTCTATTTATGGATTGCATGTTGCGTCTTCTTCCCCCCTTGCCTGAGCACACACCAGTGAGGCTCCTCCATTAAGTATCATTTCTGCGCAAAGAGCCTGAAAAATGGAACTTGACAGGGGCATCCTAGGCAGGCTGGAGGCTTGTTGCAAAATGTGGCTGTGCTATAAAAATCTCACTTCACGGGAGAATCCCACAACCCTCCAAGCTAGGTCTTCACCAGAAGACCAGTAAACCAGACAGATGCAGTGTGCCTTCGGTCAAAAAGCCACACTCTGGTGCTCTCCTGAAGCTGCCTTCCATAGCTTAGCCAGGGCCTCTCGGTACAAGTGAATACTGCCAGTCCCTCTGCGGGTCCTGGAGGGCTCTCGCTGGCAGAGGAGCACAGCTCATGGCCCAGCCGTGCTGTGATTTCCGCAGTCCCCTGGAAAAGCCGCATCGTTACTGCTCGTCTCCGAGCTTGCACACAGACCTCTTTGCTAAAGAGGACCTTATTCTGCTTGCAGGGCAGCATCTTCGCAGTCACCTTGCATGAATGCCGCTATAACTGCCAGCTTGTTGTGGTGTGTGTATTAAATCACAGTGCCGGGGAAGTTTTGCAGTGAGGAAGGCGACTCAGAGAGCAGACACCTCACAGAGGCCCTTTAAAGCGGTCTGAGACGCTGGCATCTTGGATCACTTTTTTTCTTTCCTTTCAAGGCGCTTTGGGAAAAAAAGAGCTAAAGTAAGGAAATTAGATTGTAAAAAGCTAATTTACCAAGCAGCACCGTCCTGGCCCGAATCTGATCTCACATATGAAGTGCCAGTAAATCCTGAGTCACCCCGCACACATCTGGATGCTCCTTGGCAGCAGCGCGGCTCTGTTTATTCAGGTCCGAGGGGGCCCGCAGCTGTGGTGGTGGCAGCGTGCGACAGGAAAGGGAGAGTTTTCTCACACGTCTGACACAAGACTCTGATTGTGGGGACTGCTGGCGCTGACCTCCCCGTGCAGGGGCTGCTGGCAGGAGGCACTGCAGGCTGTGCTGGCCGCCATGCCTCGCTCACGGCCCCCGGCTCCCGCCTCTCCCTGCTGCCTCCCAGCTCCTGCAAAATGGAGCGCTCGCGACACTTCAAAAAAGCTGCGCAGATGTGGCTTCTTCCTTGGGTTATCAGGAGGCTGAGGCAGCAACTGGCTTTCTGCTCTTTGTAGATGCAGGCTCCTTGCTCTGCGCCCCGGTGGCTGTAGCAGCAAATCCTAAATGTGCGGGTTCCCTTGGCACCGTGCGCTCACGGGCCTCCTCCAGTGAGACGGTTTGCTTTGAATTACACTTCTGGATGCCTGTAGCATTGGGAAGTGTCCTGCGGCTGCTGTAGGTTTGGGTACTTAAACAGCTCTCTGAGGTAATTAGTTGTGCTTTTAAATTACTTACAGTTTCTATCGTGCTGTAGGGGATGTGTTGAGTTGTGACAAAGAGGGGAGCGTGAAGCCAGCACAGTGGGATGTGTGGTGGCATCTGGTGTTTTTAAATGTGCCGCATAAGGTCACCTCTGCGCTCTGCCCGCACCCTGCCTGCCCACCACAAAGCCTGATGGACTTTGCCATGAAATCGTTCATTTTCTTTCACTCTTCCTTTTCGCTTGTAGCCATCAGGAGATGCCCTTGGCAGTGCGGCATGCCTCTAAGCCAAGCAAGCAATAATGCAAGATAGGATTTGGAGCCATTGTGTCTTTTACGGAGTGCATTAAAGGCATGAGATCAAAGGCTGGCTACTTCTAGTGCTTGAAGAGTTCCCGTGGCACATTAGCTCAAATGGCTATGCACATTTTCCATTCAAGTTCTGTTTTTTTTCCCTAGTCTCACAGGAGGAGGATGGCTTCTCCCATCACACACTGCCTCACAGTGCTCTTGTCCTGGTCTGACCTGACTGTCATGAAGCTTGCTATGGATTTTGTACCTGTGCTCTGACTGTTGGGCTGCATCAGAACTTCTCTGCTCAAGAGAAACCGTTTGCATCACAGCTGTGAGCAGGTCCAGCTCCTCTTGTGACACACAGAAAACTGTTATTCAGCTCAGGTAGCTCTCTTCCTTACATGATGACAAAAGGGTGATGTTTGTTGCTGGCCCTCTGGGAGACCACCCATGGCCCTCGGTGTCCCAGCATGTTCCTGTGCATGTGAACATCCCTGAGGCTGCTTCCTGGAGATGGCTGTCACATCACACAGGCCAGTTCCACTACATGCCAGTGATCCATGCTATGGCTTTGGTATTTCACTTCTGCTGGACACACTTTCCAGTGCATCCTGGGAGCATGCTTGTCTTGCCATAACTGCATCCCATGGGCACCCCAAATCATTAAGCACCAGTGTGCTCTTTTCCTCTTCTGCTGGTTCCAGACGAGGTCCCAGTTCATAGCGTAAGTTCCTGCTGTTAATCCATAAGCCATAACCTTTATATTGGGTACTGTTCAACACAATTAGATTTCTGTTACATGATGTTCTTTCCTGCAGTTAAACACGACTTGCCTTACTTATGCAGCCAGACTTAGGTGAGATTCAATTGTAACCTCGGGGTTCAAGCTCTGTGCTTGCATACCACTCTGTGAACCTGCCGGTCCACCAACCCATCACCCGTACTCATCTCAATACATGAGCAATCATCCACAGCTCTCTGCAGCCTTGTTTTGCGGGGCTGAGCACAGAGCATGCAGCCAGAAGAGTTGTTCAGTGCTGGCATGGCCAAGCTGAGGCTGAACAGCAGTCCTGTCCAAAGGACCCACTCTTTCCAGAGCAAAGAAACTCTTTCCATTAGCCAAAGAATGAATCTGGAATGGCTGGGAGTCAGGTCACCCTGACTGCAATGTAAACATGGTACCTGCTCTGGTGCAAGCCGCAGTGGAAAACAAAGGCACAATAGACCAGACAAGGTCATTACACACAATTTGATCCAATTATATATCTAAACCCACGGCTCTTTGTGCTGTGAGTTTGATTTTGTGCTGAGAGGCAGAGAAAGCAGCCTTATATATAATGGAGCAGCGCTGGGCACTGAAATGCATCTCCTCTCACATAAGGCAGCAGTAATGCCTCCTAAATCCACCTGTCCCTCAGCTGAGCATTCATTTACCCACACTCCCGCGGCCGCTATTCCCTGTGGTCAGAAAATGTTGGTATGCAGGAAAAGTTTCCTCTGGCAGTGAGGGCTGCGGCCACCCCCCTCCCCAGGCCCAGAGGCTGCTTTGATGCCACAAGAGCATGACAGTAAGAGAAATGCCTGGGGAAGTGAATCAATAGCGGCAGGCCGGCCAGCTGCAGGGTGAGGACGGGGTAAATTGCTGGAAGAAACTTTCCCAGCCACCAGACAAGTTGGGAGAACAATACAAAGAACAGGATGTGAGGCACTTCCCGGCACTGGCGACTCTGCGCCAAGGAGCGCGGCCGCTTCCAGGGCTATCTTTATACCCCTGTAATCTGGAGACGTTTTCTAACATTTTCTCTCAATTTCTGTGCTCGTTGGGAAGCTGCTGTTTCTTTTAGCTCTCCTTCAGAGAGCCAATCCTTGCTGCAAAAATACGAGGCCGCGTTCCTCCACCCTTCCGATCGATGCCACCCCTGGCAGATCTCTGAGCGAGACTGGGAATAGGCCGGTTCCCCCTCTGGCATCTGGTTGATAGAGCAATGCCCACGCTTTTTGCTTTTCCCATCCCTCTCCCTCCTCCCATCACTGAGGGATGGAGACATTTGTTGCTTGTTCTGATGTCTGTTACCAGCCACTCTCATCTCCATGCGTAGATCCTGTAGAGGTGCTTCTCCCTCGAATATCTGAGCCATTGCAAGGGAAAGAAAAAAAAACACGGCCCTGTGATTTTTCTCCCTGCCATCAGGAAACAGGTTTGTTTGTTTTTTAATGAGTGCAAAAGAATGCAGATAGCGGAGAGGAAAAGCCTGGGCTCTGAGCTCTGTGTTTCTTTATTTAGGCTCCTCCATGTGCATCAGCTGAGCCCAGCAGGCGGGTAAGCAAGAGGTGGATGTTATGTCAGGAAAAGCCTGGCCCCTTGGGCTTGAGACAGAGCAACATCCCAGGCTGCAGTCCCCTGGCTCCCGTTGCACGTAGGGAATTTGGGTGGAAGAAGGAATCCCAGCAATGTGGCTTTTCTCTTCTGTCCTCTAGGTTTTGCAGAGCAGGTGTACCCAGGGCAGCTCAGTTCTACTGGGACAGGTCACAGGGTACTGCGTGGTCTGGTATTTCCCACTGCTTTGGTGCTGGACATTAAACAGGAGACCCAAGAGCATTTCTGTGGCATAATGTGGGAGACTGACGGTATGTGATGTGCTGGAGGCTCTGATGCTCGGGGGAGCGGGGTGTGTGCCACGTGGGAGAAGCAGCGGTGCCCCGTGGTTGTGCTAGGTGGCATGGGCTGAACGGCAGCAAAAGGCTCCTTCCAGCCGCAGGCATGCTGCAGTGCTCTCTGGAAACCACAGCTGAAATCACAGTCACATTGATGTCAACACCAAAAAGGAAAAACAAACAGCAAAGCGATGTGACAGACTCAGCACAATATTTCCCTCGACTTACTGATCAACACTTCATGCTAGTTTTACGTGTTTCTAGCTTACTCTAAGTCCGATTCTAGTCTCAAAACATCGTGTCAGCATGAAAAGCAGGAGTGCATCACATACAGAGAGCTGCTTAGACTTTTCATTTTACTCAAATGTGCATATTTTGGCCACAGCTCCTTGCTGAATTCAGCACAGATGCAGGTTTGGTCAGCCTGAACTTGCATCTATCAGTGCTTAAAACATTCACCACACTATTTTTTACCTGGCTGTAGCCATGATGTTGGGTGAAGCGCTGTTTCACTATACCTGGGTGGCTAGGGCACAGCTGTTCTTTGGGATCTGAGCAGCTCCGAGGTAGGTCACCTTTACCTCTAAAACCAGTACTCATTTGCACTTTGTAAAGCATATTTCCTCCTCAGTCACGCAGGATTTTTGCTTCTTTCAAAGTATTTCTTTTGTAGCAGATTTTTATGCAGATTTTTACGCAATAACTTATTACTAGGTTGTTTTCTATTGATGCGGAGAAATCTTTCATGCAATTTGCATCCCATTAACAGCTTCATAAGAGATGATCCTGATTCTAATGGCTCTGCACAATAAGCCAATAAAGCCAAATATGGAAGGGATTATGAAGTGCATTGCTGTTATACCCGTAAAATGGCTCATCCTTTCGAAATAGAGGCATCGACTCCTCTGACACCGAAGGTTAGTCCTAAGAGTTACAACTATCTGGTATTTTTTCAGCAGTGCTTCGACTGCCCTTTATCTCCTGTTTTTTGCCCTGTCCATTTTCTCGCATTAGCAGCAGTGACCGCAAAACCAAAGCAGAGCCCCAGTCTTCATGGACTGATGCCTCACAGGTGGGTGTCAGATGCAGCCTTCCAGGTACAAAACACTGCCAGATTCCAGCACTGTAATAAAAACCAGTGTTACATCATTTCTGCAGTGCTGGAACAACAGAACCTGCCTTGGGGCAGGTATATGCACTAGCCATTGTCCCTGTCACAAACACCTTCCTGTAGGCATTTTACACCATATACAAGTTTCCACCACCTGTAGAACAGGCCAGGAGCCTGCGCTGAGGCTTATGGAGCTGCTCTGATGCTGCGTGGGCTGGTGGGGAGAACTACCAGCCGTGGAAATGAGTAACTCTCTCCCTGGTGTCAGTCTCAGCCCGCTGTCTCAGGGTTTTCCTACAGTTTCATAAACCAAGGATTTGAAGTGAAGGGCAGACATTAGAAACTGGCCTCCTGCTCTGTAGAGAGATGGAGGGGAGTGCCTGTGTGGGAAAATTCATCACTGCATGAGACCCTGTGCATCACATCAGTCATGCACAGTACCTGTGTGTAAGACAGACATAGAGGCCTCGTGGCAGTGGTGGTGGCCAGAGTAGCACTCACATGTTGGGGTCACCAGCATCTGCTTATGGGGCATCCCCTGTCTGTCTTGGCTGGAGAGTATGAGTCACCATGGCCACCACAGGCCACTGCTGCTCCCCACACTCAATTGAGCTGTGCCAAAGCAGCCACGTGGGACACAAAGAATGTGGCAGACTGGGAAGGCAGGGCAAGGCAGCAGCTGGAGGCACTACTAAGAGGTGGAAAGGTTTCTGCTCCTGTCCCTCAGCAAGCACATGCATATGCTGTGCTGATATTTTTGGCTCTTACCAGGGTTGGAAAATTGCAGCTGTGGTGGATGAAATGGTGGGGGAGTGGGCGTTGGGCAGCCTGGTGTGACAAGAAGCTGGCTCGGAGGAGAAAAGGGAGCTGGTGGGAGAGGGAACAGTAGAGACCCAGAGTACGGAGGGACCTGCCTAGGGCTCACTTTTCCTTCCAGCCGCCAGATCTTTCCTTGCCTGCTCCTGCTTCTTCTGGGAACAGCATCGAGGTCACTCAGTCGTCTGGCTCCCTCATGCCCTCTCTTTTCCTGCAGGTCACAGCCTGACATTCTCACACACGAAGTAACCGTTCAGGCTCCTGGGAAATACATGAGAGGGCTCTTTCTTAAACAGTGGCAATACCCAGACCACACTCCTTTCTAGCTGTATGGGAACTGTTGAATCACGGCCTGAACCTCTGATTGACCACCTGAGGTGAGCGCTGAGTCAGCTGCAGGGGCACAGGTGAACGCAGTTTCACCTGAGTGACCAGAAGCGGTGGAGCCTGCCTGCACCTCTCCTAGACCCATTTAAGGGCTGACTCCCCAGGAGGAAGAGTCTCTATCTGGAGATCCTCCCTCTGGGAACCTTTCGGTGAGCTCAGGACACAGGTAGCAATCTTTATTTCATTTCTACTTTGTAACAGCGTAATCTTTCTAGTCCAATACCTGTTTGCTATACACTAGTATACTTGTAATGCTGTATGTGTTGTTAACTAGCTCAGTTGCCTAACAGAGAGAATTTCCTCTGTCTGCAACAAACAGCACTCAAAATAATTTTTTTTAATCTTTTTTGGTCGCATTCATACATACTCCTTTTCTATTTCAATCACTCAGCTATTGTATGGCTTCAGTGTATTTAAACCACTTGAGTATTTTGGTCTGGTGATTGACTTCATGGTCATCAGTGTTGTCTTTATGCCTCCATTTGATTTGGAGGTTGCCTTCAAGTGGACCCCACCACACCAGCTGTTGTCACAGTGCTGATGAGGTGAATGCAGTACAAAAGAGCTCAGTGTCACCCCAGCTCAAGGGTCCTCCTCCACCACCCCTGGCCACCTGGGGATGCTGCCCTTGTAATGATGGGCCAAGGTGCTTGGTTCTCATGTCTGTGGCAGACTCATGTTCACAGACTGCCTTGGTTGGAGCAGCCCTGCTATTGCCAGGCCACAGCTGGCCTGTTCAGGCTTGGTGTTGGCAGGGGCTGGATCCCAGCTTCGATTCTGTATGAGTACTGGTCAGCCCTGGTGGGATGTCCTTTGTTTTTTATGGCCTCCTGTCAGATGCATGCTCCTCGTAGGTGCTCTGCTGGCCATACTCGAGCGGGCCTAACTTCAGAAGAGGTAGTTGCAGTCACCACCTGGGACATGGGGTGCTTGTCTCACAAGCCATATCTCCTGCCTTCAAAATGCTCTCCATGTCCATGGGATTTTATACTAATCCAAGTTTTTGTGCCTCTTAAATTTCTAGCATCTGTAGAGTGTAGCTTTACCAAACATTGAAAGATAATTCAGCCAATTTTAACATGACCCTCCCTTGCTTTCCTTTCCCTTCCTTTCGGGAGCTGAGTTTTCCTTTCCTCTGGCTTGTACATGTTTAAACCATTGTCTTATTCTTCTACAACCCTTTTATGTCTATACCTAGTAAGTACCAAGACCCTGTTGGTCATAGATAACGAGGGTTTCTTCTCCAAAGAGCCTGAATATAAATTGCCTTTTTCTTTGAAGTTTCTGCTTTCAGCTGCTTCCGACTTGACTCTTTCCATGCTTCTTTTTCTAGATACCTCTTTCCTTCCTTCCTCCATCTTCTTTTCATCCCTGATTTTTTTTTCTCTCATTTTCTGAAACTTGTTATTCCCTCAGACTTGGCTTCTGTTTTCTTCATTTTCCACTTCTTGTCTCCCCAGTGGCCTCCAAAACCATCTCTAATCCACTGCCTTCTGCTTCAGATATTTGCACCTTCTGGTTGGCTCTGCTGTCATCTGGATGTCCCAGCAGCATGCAGAAGGGAGGATGAAGCTTAGCACTTCCTTCTCCATCAGTCTCACAGCAGAAGCAAGGCACATTTTCCTCTTCTCTCCAAAGGCAGAGGTACATGGGATTTCACCCTGGCAGGGCTTGGCACCTCAAACACCACATTCGTGTGCACAGAGCTAGCATTCATCTTAGAAGCCCTTCCAGAACTGGGCCAGCATCCATAGATTTTACCTTAATCAACACATGTCTTTAAGTGTTGCCCTTTGTAAAGAATACTTTAGCAAAATGATTACTTTCATTACAGTTGGTGTTCAGTTTTCCAGACACTTGGTACTGTGTGGATTTATGTTTCAGACCACAACAGTTGTAAGTCAAACACTGTGCTCCTCAGTATAATCTCCTTTTGCTGTGATTTTATTTCTTCTGGGCCTTCTGGTAATCCTCTCTTAATATTTTCCACTGGAGCAGTGCAAGGCCCGTGCTGGCATTGAAAGCTTTTACATCTGAAACTCACCATCCTGCTGGCTGTAATTAGTGCTGACACGCATACACACAGACTGATGCCAGGAAGGAGAAACATTGTCCTTTAGCCTTACTTGTATGGAAAGGTCGGAGCTTTGGGGTGGCTTGCTTGTGTGCAGATGCCTTCAAGCACTGGGAAGCAGGGAGCTGTGGCACTGCTCTTGGTTAAGTGACAAGCTCATCTACCCAAGCATGTAGCTGTGGCCCTGACAGGTTACATTTCTGTTTGCAGTGTCACTTCCTATCATGCCTGCAGCGGAGGTAACTGTTTGCACTGTCATAACATCTCTTCTGCTGGTGCTTCCTGGCCTGCAACACTGCAGAAATTACCACAGGGCACATCGCCCCACTCTCCAGACTCTCGCTTGAGGATGGCACACAGACAGTCACGAGGCCCCAAGCAGCACAAACAGCTGTGGAGGCTGCCAGCCTATGAGCTGCCTCCTGGTTGTCTGTCCTGGTTTTCCTGCCCAAGCTCTTGGCCATAAGAAGCCTCATGCCCAAGGGACTGCAGCCCTGGAAGTGGGCATCACTGCACAGCCTCCAATGGTCACTTGGGGTGTGCTGATGAACAAGTCCCTCTGGAAGAGGTCCTGCACCAGCTCCTTCTGAGAAGTCCTGAAAATGTATGAAAGCTAATAGGCACGATAGTTGTCAATAAAATGCCTTCTGTTACATTTCAGATCATTTCAGGAATGAGTACAGAGAGATGGCTGCGTGGTGCCCCTGACATTGGTGGAATTTCTTTCTTCTCTTGCAGTAAAAGCAAGGCTGCTTGATGCTGGTGAGAAACACGTGGCTGTCCAACATATTGCCTGAAATTCACAACAGAAATCATTGGTACTGCTGATTTCAGGTGTCTTTTATTAATGCTGAAAAGAAAAATTGAGCGTTTCCTTTGTACAATTTGTAATGCTCTGCTAATCTGTGTAATCTGCAGCTAGTGTCCATTTGTGCTGCGTCTGCAACAATTTCCCTGCTTTGTCATTTCCATCGCAATACGTAGGTGTTGTCTGTTTTGCTTGTAAGGTCATCTCAGGCAGTTCTGGTTTGAAATGTTTGTCCTGTGAGCTTTCCCCAAACATGTGATAGTTTCTACTGGCTGCTCTTCTTGTTTGGTTTCTTTTTATGTCCTTTATGGGAGGGGAAGTGGATGAGCTGGGAGGGAAGATGAAATGTCCTTTGTGTGCGGTTAGAGACAAGTATCATCCCCACACAGTGATGAGATCTACCCAAACCTTCACGTGCTTTTGCTCCAAGCTGCAACTTACATCTACATCCACCTCTACAGGCATAGAGCTGCACAGGAGGACTCCCAATTGCTGTATAATGAATTGGATCCGAATCCCCCCTAGGACATCAACCTTACAAGATGCTCCTCCTCCATGTCCCTGCATGTCTGCTAGTCCAGGCCCACTACCAGCCCAGTTCCCTGCTGATGTGAGGAAACCCAACTCCAGGGAGACACAGTCAGCCACACTAACATGTGGTACACGTGTGACATGTCTTCTAACAAAAATATGGCTAGGCAGTGTTTTATGTGCCTGGCATACATAACTATGTTGCTGTGTCAGTGCACTGATGAACTTCACTTCAGAGAAGTACAGAGCTATCAAGAAGACAACAAGTGGTAAAAAAAAAAATAAAAATGTAGCAGCTTGGCTATGTTCATTTGATGGCAGTGCATGAGCATTCCAAGGCATTTCTTTAAAAACATGCTGTGCTCTTACTTGTGCCATGAGCCCCCACTCTTTAGTTAACCTTCAGGCATTTAAGGTCAGAAGGCACCATCTGAGCCATCAGTTCTGCTGTACGAGTAGGAGACTGGGTCATGAGAAAGGAGAAGTGAATGAATCTCATGAAAAGAGAAAGGAAATACCTCTGGACTTGAGATAGGATTCAGATGGGATTGCTGAGGACTACCAGAGTTCCCTCTTTGCGTTTCGCTTCAACTGAGATGGAGTTTCCCTTTCTTGCACTGAGTGCTAGGTCTGTGGGCAGCCAGGGAAACATCTGCTGCAGACTTGATGTGATGAAGTGCAGAAGTCTAATGTGGCAAAGAGAAGAGACGAGGACAAAGGAAAAGAGGTTAATGAGCAGAGAGGGACACAAACCTGCATGATAATAAAAGCCTGGAGGACTTTAAGGAGCAGGCTAAACATGAACAGGAAGATGACAGAGCTGCATTTCTAGGCACCTGAGGGAAGGCAGGGAGTTGCGTTGTGGCTGTCACAGCTGAAAGATGCATTGAGGCACAAGCAAGGATGTCCACAGCAGCCAACAGGAAGCATGTGACAGACCAGGAGATTAGAGAGGAGGTTACCATCAAGGTAAGAGAGGAGAAAGTGTGAGTTTGTGGATTTTTATGCATAGCTATGGTATTGCTCTGTAAGCTGCAAGAGGAAACCCTTAACAACAGAATTCCCAAAAGCTTGTGATGAGATGTCACTTCTGCCAGGGGAATAATACCAAGTAAGCTGCAAGCAAATAATAAAACCAGCTCATTTTATTAAGCTGAGTCAATTCATGCTGGTTTTATGTCTTCCTATCACCCTCTTTTTCTAACTGAAGCTATTTCATTAACTAAAGATACGATTACTCTGTTTGGTTCAGTTGTCCTCGGTGTGGAATGGCCTCCCATGTTTGAGGTGTTTGGCTGCAGGCTGAGTTGAATCCTCAAGCTTATCCAGTCCTGGAAATTTTAAGAGGTGGGGCTGGCAGGATCACTGCCCATCTGATCCTCCCCAACTGACTAATGCTTTTTGCACTCTCAGAACACGGGGAACTCTACAGCTCTCCAGGCAACCTACTGCAGTGCTTACCTATCCTTGCCCTTGGAAGGTATTTTTTGTGTAGTTCCTCTGCTCTAACTTAAGGATGTTATCTAGTACCCCAAATGGAGTTGAGACTGAAGTTACTCCCTTTCTGATTTACAAGATGACCACTGCTATGTCTTCCTCACCTCTACACCTAGGTACAGAAAAGTCTTATCGATGTTTTTCTGGGTTTTGACTGTTCAGCCTTTTCCTTGGCACCTTTTCTGGACCACGAACTGCTACTGCTTTGCTTTGCACTTTCCGCTATAAGCTCACCATCTCCCTGAACTGCAGTGGCCAAAACTGCACAGTTCAAATGAAGTCTTCACAGCACAGACAAGTGGGAAAGAATTATTTCCTGTTTCTTGCAGATTGAACTTCTGTTTGTACACCTCATTACAGCACTTTCATTTTTTACTGCAGCATGACCGTGCTCATTCATGTTGAGCTGTCATCCCTAGATCTTCTGCAGAACTGCTGCTGTGCCGGTTGTTTCCCAGCCGTCTTTTAGTACTTGATGACGCCTACGCAACTGCAGAGCTCTGCTTTGTCCCTGCTCAATGGCGTTTGTTTTCCCCAGCATTCCTCCAATTTGTCAAGATTGTTTTGCATTCTCATCCTGTTCTCCAAAGCGCTTGTTCTCCATGGTGTCCTGTGCTAATTTAATAAGTGTTCCCTACTCTCATTTCTTCAAAGATATTAATGAAAATACCGTACACTGCCAGACACAAAACAGATGGCTTCAGACTTCATTTGATATGTACTGCCAGTTTGACAGTGAAGCATTTATAACTGCTTTTAGTCTGGTTTTCCAACCAGCTGTACACTCCTCTAATAGCAGTTTCTTCTAAACCATGTTTCTTTACTTAGTTTATGAAAGTGTCAGGTGAGACAATGGCAAAAGCTTTACTAAAATCAAGATCTAAAACCTACTACAGAAGGAAATTAGATTGATTGGATGTGATTTGTTTTTGTCAAATCAGTGCTTGCTGTTCCTCATCTGCTTGCTGTCATCTAGGTGCTGGAAAACAGCTTAACCAATTTCCACTTCCAGCATTTTCCAGGAACTGAAATTAAGCTGCTTGCTCTCTGACTCCTTGGGCACCTTTGAGTAGACCAAAGGAAGAAAGTAACAACCATTTGGGTCTTTGGTATCATCACTGAGTAACTCCTCCTTGTGAAACTCAGGTCTTTCTTTGGCACTCCTCTTACTTCAAGTGCATAAACTTCACGCCCACTGCTCGTTGCATCACCTCTATCTTTTTTCATTTAACTCCTCCTCTTAGTAACATGACCTAGTTTGACTTTGTCTGCTTCCTCTGCACATCTGAAACTAATGAAGAACTCATGATTTAATCACTTTGTACCTTGTGGGCCTCCTGTAGGGCTTGTGCAAAGCTGCCCTGCTACCAAGCAGTTCACGAGCAGTTCTTTGCTATTTCTTCTGTGATTGTGCCTTCCACACAACTTCCTTAGAGCACTGTTAACTCTTCAAATGTCCTTTCTGCCTCAGATTTGACTCTTGAAGGTCACTCTCACCCCAGATGCCTTTCACCTTTGCCCGCAGACCCGAGTTTCCTGTATAAGTCAGAATCAAATACTGCAGAGCATCTAGTCAAGAAGAAGCTAAATTAAAGAGATGATAGCAGCAGTCAGTTCAGGGAAGAGCACAGAAAGAGCACCAGCACAGAGCTAAACAGATATGCCCCTGCATATTTAGCACTTAGTTGTGTCAGGAAAAATTAATATTAATGTTCACAATTATCTGCCCTCGCCTATGAACTTGTCATTAAATACAGGAGAGCCGGATAACAGCGGTGAAAACATTGTGTAAAACTTGAACAGTGAAAGACTTACCATTGCTGTTTGTCCGTCGTAAGACTTTTTGATGGTATCTATTATATCTTTGCACAGTGAGGGGGCTTAGACTTTGCAAACATTTGGAAATTCTGTGTCAGAAGCATTTAGTTAGATCTTTCATTCAATTAAGCACTGCAAGCACAGCATCAAGAAGCCCTCACTGAGCCAGAGCTCACTGTGTTCCATGCTCTTTAAGAACTGTTGAACAGGGCTTCAGCTTCTCAGCAGCCAACCAAGATGCTTCAGGGCTAGATTAATCTTTCCCAGTCAGCTTCTTCCTGTGCATGGTGTGCTTTGTTCCTGGTAATGTCTTACTCTAGCTGCATTAACAGTAGAAAAGCTCTACCTAAATGTACCTTCCTGCTTAAGACTCCCACTCAGAAAT
>PPHD01016801.1:0-15376 GCA_002909625.1 Bambusicola thoracicus
AAAAAAAAAAAAAAAAAAAGAGAGAGAGAGAATGAAAACACCCTAAGATAACAACTATGTATTCATAATGTGACCACATAAACTTGTGTAGAGATTTTGAAGTCTAGCTTCTATAATGTTTTATTGTCTTTTTTTTTTTCCTAGTCTTTTTTTTCTTCTCCCGTCAGTAAATTTCCTCAAGAATTCTGTCAAGGTTTGGCTCATAAATAGAAATGAGTTTTGTAAAGTTCCTTCACACACAAGACAAGCAGCGACTTTACCAAATGTTCAATGCTAAGAGATCTGTGTGTCTCGATATTACTGTTTTGGAAAATATTTTACAGAACACCTGTCTTCCTTTAATCAAAGTTCCCATACAGACATGCATTTTTTTTTCCCCTAAATCTGGCATTGTATTATGTGGACTTCCAAACTGGGATTTTGTCCTGTATCGGGAAGTTGTATATCTGTGGCTCTACACCATCTTTATTGTAACTGATAATATTACAATGATTAATATTATAGTGATTTATATCATTGCAATTGTAGTAATTATTATAATTATTAATAATGAGTGATAGTATAGTTATTAATATTCTTATTTTGCCACAGCCTCTTTTTAAAAGGTAACTCTTTTTTTATTTATAGGTCATCGAACGTTGTTCATTGGCGTTCACGTGCCACTGGGTGGAAGAAAAAGTCACAGGCGCCACAGGCACCGTGGACATAAACACAGAAAAAGAGACAGGGAACGAGATTCAGGATTAGAAGATGGGAGAGAGTCTCCTCCTTTTGGTAAGTTAGATTTTACTTTTGCATATGTCTTTTTGCAATAAACATCAGTACAACTATGCAAGGTCTGTCCCCCTGTTATGGTTGTGACAGGTCTGGAAGGAAGGGTTTTGGAAAACTCACCAGAGCCTCTTTGGTCTCTGCTGAAAAGCCAAGGTTTGTTTCTCTAATGAATGGCAGTAGCCAGAGGTGGTAAATTCACAAGAAACCTCACTAATCCCTACAACTGTAGGAGACTGTTCTTGAGTGTTTATAGAAACGTAGAGTGCCATGACCACTAAGTGCTTTATGGCACCAGTAGTGCTCCATGAAAGCTCTGGAATGTGTGTCCCTAAAACATAACATAGAGGAGTTGTGGTTCTTCACATTTAGTTTTGTAATACTCCTGATGTCACTGAATCTGTACTATTTTAAGATAAAATATCATCTAGATTGCGTTTGCCTTTTTCCTTAGATAGTACTGTAAGATGCTATTCTAAGATGAGTCTACTGAGGACTTGAAGACAAACAGGAAAAAGTATCTTTCAATGAACAAATCTTACAAGTGATATTGAAATTCCAAAACTTCCAGATTTTTAAATAAGAAGTACATTACATAGAACAGGAAAAGAAGTGATAGTGAGTAGATGGGGTAACCTCTGTCTCAAGACAAATGAGAATATTCTTTGCTCTTCACAAATAAAAAGTGCGTGTGCTGAAATGTCCGAGGCTATAATAAGAGCTGAAATTTAATGGAAGCATGTATAAGAAACCAGTTGTCAGTGTTCAAAAGAATGTTTTTAAATTGTTAGGGAAATGTACCAATGTAATTTTAGGTTACAGAATAATAACTATAAGACGTTATTTAAAGCTGAAGTTTGTATTATGTAATCAGCTTGCTTTGAAGCAAATAGGTTATAAATGCTGGTGGTTAAATGTACAGTAAAACCTTGAAATGCTCACATATTTCACAATTCTGAAAACAAATCAGAAAGTGAAGACTTTTTCAAATGTAGTAAATATGAAATGCTTTGAAAACTGAAGAAAAATTGGCTGAATTGTTTCCATCTGGAATGCATTTCAAACGTATGAACACTCTACATAGTATTAAAATCAGTTTCTAGGAAAACAACAGGAGTTCATAAATTACTAAAATGGTTTTCAGAAAGAATATGCATATATACATATAATGTCAGATTAAAAAGAAACAATTGAAAGTTACATTAGCCAAGACGTGAGATGTCTTAAACTATGAAGCAGTGTCTTCTACTGAGTCATCTGGTTTTATTTAAGTGCCAATATGTGACACATTCTGGCAGAAAACTTAACTCTGTTCTTTTAACTTCTGGAGTTCTAGGCCTGTGTCCTTCCTAACGTCAAAAGCAAAAATAAACTGAGATGGCACAGTCTAATAGTCTTTGACAGTGTGCAAATAATAATATACATTCTTGAATACAATTCTTTTTAAACTGAAAATTTGCCTGTATTCTGTAGCTATACTATATACTGTAGCTCCAAAAGTGGAATGCCAATAATTTATACATACATACATATATATATATATAATTTTGAAGTGCATTAATAAGTTAGTGAGCTTGTCTGCAGGTGTACTTGTTTGAAATAAGCATAAGACTGCACATTTGTAATTCAAATTTTCACTTATGATGTAATTATGACTGCCATGTAGAGGGTGTGTAGGTCATGGCACTTAAAATTATTACTTTTATAATGACCAGGGTAGACAAGATATAGGCCAGAAACATCTTGATCTTCTCCAGAGCCAGAATGCTGAAGATATTCTTTGAAATGCTTGAATGATTACAATAATCTTTCTAAGAGAGCCAACAGAAGAACTATTAAACACTGTGAAAAATTTGAAAATATCCAGTTTTTGACCTTGAAACAATATCTAAGCACTGAAATTTGAGGATCCTTCCCCTTGGCTATCCAGGCCCCTGAAACCAACCTTTGTCTAAGCTTTGACATCTGCCCATCCAGGCACAAAAGTGGCACCACATAGAAAACATCAAAAGAGATTTGCCTTCTTAAGACTTAAAATTACATAGTATTTTAGGGGTTAAGTACAGTCAGAACAGACAGACAAAATTATTCAGGGATTAATGGTAGTCTGCATCTACATTCTTGTTTTTGCTGAGCATTTTCCTTACAGGAGTTTTAGCAGCTTGATGTGCTAAAACCTAAACAGAGAAAAAAGAAATTTTTTGGGGGTATAATTTATTTTCTGAGAGGGAGTGAAGGATGTTTCCCTCACTAAATCTGCATCCACTAAACCTCAGTAATGCTTCTTATCTCTTATTGCCCATGGCCGCAAGGTTATAACTGTACTCAGGGGCTCAAGGAAGTTGCAAAGAAGAGAAATGCACTTCCTTCTCTCAATGAATAACTTGGCATGAGGGCCAGTGCTACCTAAGAGAACAGATTTGAAATAATCCCTTAATTTATTAATCATTCTGACTTAAACGAACATACAGAAATGCTTTGCTCCCTGTCATCATAGTCCCCTTTTAATTCGTATCTGCTGAATAGTAGAAGACTATATTTTTGAGAATCTGGGGGTAGGATGGTAAAGAAAAAGCATTTCAACAAGCAGGTGCAAGAAGAAAGAGGAAAAAAAAAAAGCTCTCTGAGACTGGTTTATAGAAAATAGTGCTTCAAAATAGCTCAGAAAAATACAGGATGATTTCTATGATACAAGAGAATAGCAGTGTTTTGAAGTTGAAAAGTATTAAAGGGAGGTAGAATAAAACCCAAAGGTATGAGAACTGAATAATACAGATGCTGAAAGAACTAAAGGCCTTAAACATTCAGACATCAAATGCTACAGACTGCAGTTCAGAAAGTATGAGATAAAGTATTTTTTCTGGGTGGTGGGTCATAGCTGCATAATTTGTAACTTCATCTATGAAGTTTCATTAGGAGTTGCATGCACACGGTGCTGTGGGGCTGCACAGGCCACCTCTCATAATGAACAGGTGCCCACCTGGTTTCCATCTAGTGAGAAACAAAGCTTTAAATTCCTTGTGTCAGTGTGGCTCTAAAACACCTGTGTTCAGTGTAACACCCACAGTTAGGAGATTTTTGGTAATCCCTTTGAATCATGGCTGAGAAAGCTGTACCAGCTACTTTCTGAGGGATTATTTCTGCAGATCATAGATTTTAATAGATTTTTTTAGAACATTTGGATGGCAGCTCGTAAGTTTTCTGGGAAAAAAAATAATTATCTCCTACTGTCACTTTTCAGAAATAACCCAAATGTTCTCAGTGTGCAGTTTCAGAGTTTGTAGACAAATAAAATGTAGATTGTGTAGTTAGTGGAGTAAGAAGGAGTGAGCCCTGTCACTTGGGGGCGCAGAATACTTATAGAAATGTTATTTTTTTCTCTACACCTGTGTCTCGTTGCCTGTCTGTTCCCTCTTGATGGGATAAGTTTGTCTAAGCTGTTTCTATTTGCTATAAAGATGTGTCTTTATTTAATTTTCAGATAAAGGTTTTTTGGGTATAAGAATTGGCTAAGCAACTAGAAGATCTTGAGTATCTCACCTCATAACTTACAGAAAGAAAAGAGAAATCCAGTGAAATTATCCACTCTAGTTAAAGTACAGTAGTCCTATTTGCTCTGCTGAAGAGGGCTATTGTTACAGCTGAAACACAGCTGTTGTAATTAAAGTTCAAGTTTCATGGTGGCGTTAAGCTCCCCTCCTCCAACACTCTTCTTGTGGTGCAAGTATAGTTGCTGTTCTGTGAATTAAATTAAGGAATTGATTCAAGTTAAAACTAATTTGGCAAAAAAAGCTGTCTCTAGCCTCGAGCAGCTCCTTGGTGTTGTTTATTGGGAGGGTAACAGGGGCCAGCACCATCAGGCTGCAGGGCCACAAGCTAAGTGGGGACACAATCAGCCAACACTGCCGACTGTGGTGGTACTGAAAAGACAGTGCAGGTTACCCCTTGGCTGGCAGGTTTTTGCTTGCTTGCTTGCTATGCATGTGGATTTTACTGGCAATTTTCAGTGTTTTCTATTTGAAAATGGGGTAGAATACAAAGACATCAGCTCTCTGTAGTATGTTGTTAAGGACAGGTTTGATGAGGGTAAAGTGAATACAGCTGTGAGTATCTGAGGGGGAGGAGAGGGGTTGGGTTTGATTTCAGCCTCCTGTGGTGTCATATAGATGAGCAGACACCAGTGGGACTGGTGCAAGTTTTGCTTTGCTATCTTGAAAACTAGCTTTAACAAATCTCTAGTTTTGAAGAGACTTAAACTTGTAACTCATGATAGTAGATACGGTAAGAGAAGCTGAGCAGCCCTGGAAGTAAGATGAGCAGGGGACTGTATGCAGGTTTGAGGAAAGGCGCTCTGAAGGTAAGACCAGCAAAAACTTGAATTGCAAGGGGGGATTTCTCTTGGTAGAGGGGCTTGTGGAAAAGTATAATTGAAGAACTCAGGTGACTATATTCAGTAGCTCATCTCAAACTTCAAAGGACATTAATGGGGAAAATTAATTTATTTATAAGGACTGCTGTTAGGAGAATTGCCCTCCTCTTAACTGTGCTTTGTTTGCTGAAGGATGAATTTGGAAGTCTGAATCTCTTGACAGCTGTGGAACAGATTGCAGTAAATCTGGATTAAAATAATGTATCATAGCTGTAGTTTTAAGAGTTGGGTAGAAGAAGAGATATAGAAGCTTGGGGCTTGTCCATGTTGTGAGATGCAAAAAATAAGATTGCCACAGCCCTGGGGTAATGGAAACAGTTCAAGTGAGGAAAATGCAGAGTTTACTGAAAACAGGAGATAGGTTATATTTTATCCCATCCTAACAGACAGTTTCTATGGTCTTTGAAAAGATTTTCAGAAGTGTACTGTGTGTCTATTTACTAGTTTGTGTGTACTTTAGTAATGTAGATGTTGGGTTTTTAATCATTTTTAATAAAAAAAATAATTACCACTCCTTTTGCTAATAGCTGAGCTGAAAGGCAAAGTCTTATCTGCACAGGATGAAGGTGGGGGGTAGAACCAAAACCTACCACTTTCTTTGTGAGCACAAGAAGGCGGGCAGTGAATGTTTATGTGAAGTCATCACTTCTTTTCTGTGATCTTTTGAGCTGTTCACACCGCTTTCTTTTCACTTGAGGAAAATTTTTATTGATGTCAGCTATGTTAAGCCAGTTCGCACCGTGCCTAAAGCCTGTCCTATACAGTGAGCAATCAGAAGCAGTTTATCTAGTATTAACGTACTAAAGCATGAGGTAGGAATTAAATGTTTTCTATGATGCTTGCTATTTTATGCAAATTTTTTTAATGTAAATTATATTTTAATGTTTAATATGTTTTCTAATTTAGAAAGCATTAGCCTACTAATACTGACATTAAATTCAGGTTTCCAGCAGGATTAGAAATGCAAAATCCTGTTCTGACAATTGAGGTTATGGCACAAATATTACCAGAAATACATTTTTGTATCATTCTTAGATTTCATCAGTGAGGAGGACAAAATGTAGAATATAATTGATACAAACCAAGATCATGATTCTGCTTGTGGTGTGGCTTGGGCACACTATATGCAGTTCTCCCTATAATGGCAAGGCACTTTGTCTTGGGAGAAACTGTGGCACACACTGAGCAGGAGTTGCATTTTGCTCTGAGTGATGCAGTGAAGTATGTTCTTTTCTGACCTGAGCCTAAAAGGAGCGGCTAAGAATCAAAGAATTGGTGAATGGCTTGGGTTGGAAGGGACCTCAAAGATCATTCAGTTCCCACCACCTATAATGGGCAGGGTTGTCACACACCAGATCAGGCTGCCCAGGGCCCTTCTGACCTGGCTGTGATTCTTTCCTACATCTGTTTTACAAGACAGGATGGTGGTGTAGGCCATTGTTTCTCCTAGCCTCCTTTCAGATGTGGTTCCCAGAACGCAGTGTTTCCTTTTGTCACCTGGGAATTAAGTAATGTCCCATTCTGGTTTTTAGCTCTTCTGTTTTTGGTATGTCTGTGTACATAACTATCTTGGTTCAGTGACAGTAATGACTTTAGACTTAAGCTAATGACAACACTGAACAGTATGTCTGGTATCACAGAATCACAGAATGTCAGGGATTGGAAGGGACCTTGAAAGATCATCTAGTCCAATCCTCATGCTGGAGCAGGAACACTAAATTAGGTCACACAGGAATGTGTCCAGCTGGGTTCTGAATGTCTCCAGAGAAGGAGACCCCACAGCCTCTCTGGGCAGCCTGTTCCAGTGTTCCGTCAACCTCACCTGGAAGTTTTTTCTCACATTTATGTGGAATCTTTGTGTATCTGCGAGATTGCTTCCTTTCTGCAGTACTGCATCCCAGTTTGACTTTGTGTTTTTTACAACAACGTATCTGCCAGATCTTAATGCCTATCCTTTTGATGGTGCAGTGAAGGTATGGATTTTTAAAACTGTAATCAAGTTTTCATATGCACAATGAATTTGAGGCATCAGAGTTAGTATGAGTGTCTGCGTGAGTGCTGCGTGGATGACGTGTGCATTAGCCCAAGTGTAACGCTGGGTTTGGCAGTAGGCTCCTGTGAGCTTCTGTAGCCACAGCAAATAGAAAACTGCTTTTGCTTTTCCTGACTGAGATGGCTCAGCCAAGTGTGGTATTGACAGTAGTCCTGCTCCTGTCATGCAGCAGACTGCTTTCTGCCCAGTCCCAGCTGGTCCTGGAGGATTTTCTGAGCTAGCGAGATGAGCCATTTACTTGGAATAATCATCAGCTGCTTATTGTGCAACTTAAAACTCACGTTGCTTCTAATTTCTCTGTGCTCTATTATAAAACAACTGCAGTAACAGAATTAATAATTAAACAAAATAATCTCATTTTTTTAGTTCAGTCTAGATTACTTTTATCACTTTTTAGAAATAGAGTTAATAAAATGAAGATTTTTTTTTTGTTTTTCAAGCTGGCTTTACTATTTAAAGTGGAAGTAGACATGGACATGTTCAAAGCAGTTTCTGTTTTCCTTGACTTGAAAAACTGAGTGCCCTATTTTGCAAATATTGTGCTTTTACAGTGAGGATTAAGTTATCACAGTTTGACAGTCAGCAATTGAGGTATTCTTTCATAGTGTTTTTGAATCACACATTACTCATTTTCTATACAACACGTTAATGACATATTTGATATTTACTTCTTCTATGAATAAAAGCCAAATCTATTTGGCATTGCTTGTGTGTGTAATCCTGTTAACTCAGTTTTATAAGCAGAACCACCAGATCTAATTTTTGTTGTTATTGTTTAATACCAATAATTCTGTTAGGGTTTTGTCCCTGAAATACAATTACTATATTACAAATAAAACGGTGTGTGTACATACATATATAAATAAATATATATATATTCAGAAGCAAATGCAAGTAGCAAAAATGGTATCCAGAATCTAGCAGCTGGTTTCACTGGTGTATTAACAAAGAAAAAGAGAACTTAGTGCATCTTTTATCCTTTTATCACTGTTGTCAATCAACTAGTTAATCAACAATAAACTAGAGAGGAGACTTAGAACAAACTGTGGCTATAAATTGTTTTGTTGTTGTTACTTACCTGACTTCAGAAATCCTGTTTTCCTTCACATGTTGAAGGCATGCATTTGCATAAATATTGGAACTGTCATAAGGTGGTAGGCACCTTATGACAGGAGGTGTCCCTGCCTGTAGCAGGAAGGTTGGAGCTAGGTGGTCTTAAAAGGTCCCTTCCAACTCAAACAATTCTATGGTTCTGTAATCCTATAAAACTGCAGCTCTGCTGCACTACACTAATTTATTACTTAATGGTAGCTCTTGCTGTTAATCACTGAATCAGTTCTTGGTGTTGATTTTATCAAGAGTACGGGATGTTCTTGGCAGTGCTTATTCTCATATTCTCGCTCAGTCCAGCTCTTTCCTAAAGTAGGTTGTTTTCCATGATCTGTTAGTAGTGATATGTGCTTGTCCTTTCTAAGCTGATATCTCATTGAATTTTTTTCCTTCTGGGGAAAGGTGTTAACAAATTACATAGTTCTTGACCAGAATGCGCTTCCTAGTCTCAGATACACCCTGCTGTTTGTATTTTCTTTATTGCTCTGTAAGAACATACCAATGTGTGGATATGAGGGTCATAATTTAACAAATAAGTAGGTAGAGAGAGATTGGAAAAGGGTCTAGAATAAAAGCAAGCTTGTAATGTTGCTAAAGGAAAAAAAGGAGAGAAAAGAGCAACAAGGGAAAGGGTGAAGTGAAAATTACTTCTGTTCTTTTTTGTGAAAAGTAATTTCTGTCCCCTTAGCTGTTCCTCCTGCTACTCTGTTCCCTGAAGCTTTCAGTAGCTCTTGAACCATCTCTTTGTTTACCTACTCTCCTGTATTTAATCCTGGCTTTCTTTGTGAATGAATAAGTAGGCTTTAAAATTATTATTCTCAACTTAGAACGTTTGAACTGAATAAACAAGAACATTCAAGTACTGTGTGACTTCTAGAAATTTTCTGAGTGACATGAAGGAAGAAGAGTGTGTCCTTGAAATACATGGAGTGTTCTGAAATGAAGGATTGTGAAGTAATATAAAGGATAACAGAAATGTAAATGATAGACAGGAAGAATGAAATGGGGAAGTTGGGACAGAAAAACAGCATGTTCATATGAAATGGCCTAACTATATAGCAGTTTTCATAGGATTAAGCAATGGCAGAAGTTCCCAGATATTCGAGAGGCTAACTTTTGTTTCTTTCTCCTGTTAGGTAAGACAAAGAATGCAAATATAGGTCGCCAGATTTGTGAATGTCTAAATCTATACATGCAGATTTACAAAGTGGCAGAGTGTGGTGTTGTTTTTTTTTTTTTTGTGACAGTGGAGTAAATAACTTTAATCAGCTCTAAATATGCTGCCTCTTTTACTATGAGTTATTGTTCCAACTTCCAATAGTTTATACTTCTCTACATCTTGTTCTGTCTTTAGATGATTTTATTTAATTAGCAGACAAACATGCCCTTACAGTAAATAGAGATCTCAATCTGAAAATGTTTATGTATAAATATTCTTATAATGATGTTTTCTGTGTCGCAGTAAGTGGTGTCAGAGAAGAAGTCTGGATATTATGTGAAATTCTAGGCATTTTCTTTCTCTGGGGAAAAAATAGTGTTCTGGATCTGATACTTTTGTGTTTCTTCCAGATACTCCATCACAAAGGGTGCAGTTTATTCTTGGAACAGAAGATGATGATGAAGAACACATTCCTCATGATCTCTTTACTGAGCTTGATGAAATTTGTTGGCGTGAAGGAGAGGATGCTGAGTGGAGGGAGACAGCAAGGTAAGGTTTTTTTTTTTTTTTTTTTTTTTTTTAAATTATCTACTGCAGTTGGTATAGTGAGGAATAATTTCAAAGCTGTGGCAAGCTCAGGAACAGATTTTGGATGTAGAGCTTAAATAAAACCATAATTTTAATCCTTAGACTGCTAGTATTACTCCAGCATTTGTTGTTTTTTTTAGAGCCAAATGTTTTCATCTGGATTTATGAAATATAGGTCAAATTAAATATCAAGGGAGAAAAAACAAAGTAAGCATACTGTATACCTGAATTATGGATTCCTAGTTTTATTCATATTTTAGCTTTTCATTTTAATAGATTTTTGAACAATGTATTATTTTTGAATCCTCAAGAAACTGATAAAAGCTTAAAGCAAGGAATAAGATAAATTTTGCAGCAACAAAATGTTTACATGTTCTAGGTATCACTGAACAATTACCGTTGAGACTTAAAGTTAGATTTCTTCTTCTGCTAAATTTATGCAAAAAGAACTGTTTAGATTGTATTTCTGCTGAAAGAAGTTATTAGAAAAGAAATTTTGTTTTTGCATCCTTCCGTCCTCAGGCACCTAAATCACACGTGCTTAGTTACGTTTTTCTTCTTAGAAACTTAATTGCATCTTTCTCTGTCAACATTTAGTGATGACATTCTTCAAAGCTGCCCAAAAATCAGTGGATTGCATCTTTGGTGTCCTTAGGACAAAAATAGAATTTAAATTTTCAAAAGGATTTTGTGGGAAATCATGTACCTAAGCTCTTCATTTTCTCCTTAGTTTTACTGCGAATTCCTACTTTCCCAGAGGGTTGCAGACTCTTCTGTGACCTTCTCTTCCTTTATACATCCATAAGACGAGCAGGCAGAATCTAAGTATAGAACTTTACGTGTAGAAAATCCTCATATGGGAAATGTACTGCAAAATGAGTGTAGAGGTACTCCTAAATAATCTTATTAGTATTCAGAGGGAGAAAATCTGATCAAAGAAGTGATCTGCAGTATTCTCGTACTGATCAGAGATGCATAGGACCTCTTCTAAGAAGTCTATCAGCTTATATTGTGGAAAAAAAACCAACCCAGTATCAGTGGCATATGTTATTTTTAACAGGAAAATAACTGCTACTTTGGTTCAACTTAAAAATTTTCTCTGCAAATCACCAAAGAGTTATTTCTGACAAATTGTAACCTCTTTCATTAAGATAAATAGCTCATAAAGATAGATAGAAGGGAATAAATGAAAAAAAGGGATTTAAATTGATGTATCTATCTGTACAGCCATTTCTATTGTCGTTTGGTGGATGAATGAAAATTTGGTAAACAGAGATAAAATCATAGAATCACAAGGTTGGAAAGGACCTACAAGATCATACAATCCCAGCTTCCTCAGCTGTTCCTCGTAAGACTTGTGCTCCAGACCCCTCACCGGTTTTGTTGCCCTTCTCTGGACATGTTCCAGGGCCTCAAGGTCTTTCTTGTAATGAGGGGCCCAAAACTGAACACAATACTCGAGGTGTGGCCTCACCAATTCTGAGTACAGGGGGATGATTACCTCCCTGCTCCTTCTGGCCACACTGTTTATAATGCAGGCCAGGATGGCATTGGCCTTCTTGGCCACCTGGGCGCACTGCTGGCTCGAGTTTAGCCAAGCATCAACCAACACGCACAGGTCCCTTTCTTCTTCACAGTCATCCAGCCACTCAGCCCCAAGCCTATAACGCTGCATGGGGTTATTGTGGCCAAAGTGCAGGACCTGGCACTTGGCCTTATTGAACCTCATCCCATTCACCTCAGCCCAGCAATCCAGCTTATCTAGATCCCTCTGAAGGGCTTCCCTACCCTCAGGCAGATCCACACTACCTCCCAGCTAAGAGGTTATGTGAGAAAAAAGCAGTCAGGAAAACTGTATTTTGGAGTTCAGAAGATACAGTAAGTACTAAAAGATGGAAGACCACTCAATAGACTAAGAAATTAATTAAATAGTGAAATGTCTTTCTTATGAATAAGATAGAGTGGTGGCTGTCATGCAGAAATTACTGGTCCAGGTAAATGGTCTTTTCTAGTTTGGATCCAAAAATCTTGGACAACATTTGACATAGGACAACTGCTGTTAGATGACTAGCTGTTAGAAAAGGAGTATATGGCAGTGAAATGACGATATCCAATACAGAAATAAGAATTGAGGTCCTTTACCTGCTCAAACAAGAGGGTGCAATATTTTATATCACATAAAGCTGAAAATGCAAACTAAATTCTATGTTTCTGGGATTCTGTCAGGTGAGTTGTATTATAACAAACACAGCAACACTCTTCAAGAAAGAAGAAAAGTGGTCTAAACAAACATGGGCCTGTTATTTGGGTTTCAGAGATATGCAAGACTAAGAACAGTATCTGATGTAATAGTAGACATGAAAATGGAAAATTGGTTTAAGTTTGGAGGTGTATCATCAGACTAACTTAATGATGCTATTTAATCAGATAATTGATTTTTTTTTGACAGGAGAAACAGTAAATCTGATTTATTTAATAAAACTTTTGATATGATATAGCAATGAATTTTTTAGTTAAGCTCTGTTTTATTGCAAAAGTTACATTAATGGGTAGAGAGCTAATTGAAGAGGTCATGCTGAAAGATGAAACCGTGTGAAGACAAGAGACAAGATATAAAAAGAATTACTCCTATTAAATACCTTTGTTATTGAATGAGACAAAAATATGGTTATGCTAAACCTTGCTAAGGAATTTGGAGGTATTGTTACTCTAGAAATAGATAGGGATATCATACACAACAGAACCATAGGATCATAAAATAGCTTGGATTGGAAGGGGCCTTTAAGATCACCTAGTTCCAACCCCCTGCTATAGGCAAGAACACCTCTAAAGTAACATTTTGATACTGATGCTTGATCAGGGACTTGATTTGATTAGAAACATGCCATGAAAATGATAAACACCGGGTTTGTTGCTGTACTAGCCTTATAATAATTCGTCCACCTGTGTGAAAAATGTGATTGGAAGTATTTATATATCTTATTGTGTGGCTTTGTAACTCCAGATGGATAAATTCAAATGAAAGTGATACAGAGATTGTCTCTGTCATTATTGCATTTATTGGGAGGGACATCACTAAGCAGTCCTAAATTCATTTTACCAAGGGCTGCTGGAACAAGGACTTAGATTGATTGAGGTAATTAATCTGTCTTCCTCTTTTTTGATTGATCAAAATTGCTTGCACGAATCAGCCCTTAAAACAAACAAAAAATAAACTTAAGCAATCTTTTAAAAGTATTGGAGGCATTTTGTTCTTGTTTGATCAAAATAGCATCGTATCAAATGGAACTGTGGATAAGATTTGACTAAAGCTTGGTGTTCTTTATGTAAATGTGCTCTATTCCTGTATCATTTGTTTGGAAGAGTAAGTCATTTTGTAGACTTTTTGCTCCTGTTACAGCAGATAGGATACTCCTATCTGTTTGCCATTCTTCATTTTTTCAATTCTTGTTTAACGATTCTAATCAGCAAAAGTGTTCTCACAGATTAATTAGTACACAAAAATGTGCACTGCTACCATAGCCTGCTCCACTCAAAGATCTAATTTAAGGTGCACCCTGGAATTAGTCACTAAAGAGTATGAAATAACTTTGATCTGTTGGCATAGAGGGGCTAAAATATTTTTCTGCATTTTCAAGCTAAAAGAAATGGATACCATTTAAAATTAAAAGCCAGTATTACTAATATAATCAGTGTAACAATTTTTGGATGTGGCCCAGCTGTACAATTTTGTAGAGAATGAATGATGTGTAGTTTATACCATGAAAAAGGATCACAATGAATCACAATTCTGGCTTACTGGGGAGGTTTAGACCGGTTATAAGAAAAAGCCTTTTTAAGATAAGAGTAGTGAAACACTTGAATAAGTTGCCCAGACTAGATCATCCTTAAAGGTCCCCTTCCAATGCATATGATTCTGTGATTCTGTGATTTTGAGCATACAGTAATGGAGTTGAAAATTGCAGGTATTGGGAAAGCAGTTCACGTTCAAATCTATCCTATAGCAGCTTGATGTCATGACTGAAAAATAGTGGCTAATTTGAAGGAATTATTTGTCAAACTGCTGGATCTCAATTACTTGCTCATATGAAATGAAATTTTCAGGAGACTACCGCTTCATTTCCAGACAGGGAGGAAAACAGACAATTAGGAACCAGGAGGGATATCTTTAGGCTTGAATTTTTAATGAAGTTGCTTTGAAAATAAACCTCTGTCCATACTTTAGAAAGTAAATTCTTAATAGTAACTGATTAGAAAATGAATGTACTAGCAAAAAATCAGGATTCTGAAGAAGCAGAAATGGATCTCCAAATGGACCAAAATTCCCAAAGTTGCTAAGTAAAAAAAATCCTTACATTTGTCACTTCTGTTTTGTTTTTGACATACTTATTTCCTTTGGTTTAATCTCTAGACAGCCTAGGCAGGGAAAATCTGGTGTGGAAATTGATACAGATTGTAAGGTTACGTCAGTAACATTGAATCCTGAGTGGGTTGTAGGTGAACATGTACTCCAGCTCTCTGCTGCAAATATAACAGACTATGAAATAGATTGTGTTGTAACTCACCCAACTTCATACTGGGTACTGACATGCTGTAAGCAACTCTCCAGAGAAGTGTGCATGCTTCTTTTTTTGACTCCTGAAAAAAAATCAGTGGAGGTGACTTTAGAAGACCTTTTATATACACATATATCTGTTACATTTTTTCCTGCAGTAACAAACTTGGGTGAAGGTCTTTTTGGCATAATTTGTCCCAGCAAATGTCTTATCAGAGGAACTAAATCTCATTATCACTATAACTGTTCTAGACTTTACCAACACAAGAAAACTATACAGATTAAACCATTCTATATTAGCGGACTACCCAAATAAGGTAGTTTCTATCTAGAAGATATATTTCAAGCACGTAGAGCACATATAGGCATGCGAGATCAGAATATATGTGGGGTTAAGATTGTTTTCTGGGAAATCATGAACGGTTTTTATTTCTTAATCATATCAATTTAAGTGGTCAAACTGTAGAAGTGTATGTATGTGTGCATATATATATACACACACACACAAATATATATATATTTGGCTAAGAACTGAAATGTAGAAAATTGTCACACTTGGGATCCATCCTGAGTTTGGATTTCAAAGTCATATCTATCCTTGAATCTTGTGTATGAGTTCAGAGAGTTGTTGAAACGTTTACTGTAGTCTTAAGACCCACATATATGATTGAATGACTGTAAGATTAGAGATTTACTTGTTTGTTGTTTTTT
>PPHD01016802.1:3007-15373 GCA_002909625.1 Bambusicola thoracicus
AAAAAAAAAAAAAAAAAGAAAGAAAGAAAAAAAAGAAAAAAAAGAAAAAAAAGGGAAGCAAACAACTTGAGTTAATTCACTTAACTCTGAGACTTCCCAAAAGTCGTTGTCAGTCAGGTCTGAAAAGAGATAGATGTTATCAAAACTCGACAAAATGTTTGTTTTCATGCTTGTTTTTTTTTCTTTCTTTTTTTTCCCCCACAGAACTAAGCTGTTTCATCAAGGCTGATACGTTCCCTGGGGATGTATTGATTTCAGTGAAAAGGTTTCTGTAATTCACAGTTTATTTTTGTCATTTGCAAAGGGAGATGCTCAATAAAAAAATTAATCTTTCCGATCTGGAAACAGATACTTTCGCACAATTTCTTCTTGTGATGCTGATTTGAAAGTTTTGGATCTGTTCCAGCACAGAGCAGAAAAACATTGCGAAATGAAATTGCCATTGTTCAGAAAGCTCAGCTTGTATATCCTAGCTCTGTGTCAGCCTGGCATTTCTGTGGCTGGGAGCATACAGACACTGACGTAAGTACCTTTTTGTTTGTATGCACCATAGCAGATTTTCAGTCTTGTTCTAAGCCGTATTAATTTAGAAACAAACATGTGAAGACATTCCTTTGGAGGCTGTTAGTTAAAAGGCTGTAGGTGTTCTGACAGTTTCTGTGTGGCCCAGACAACAGATAAGAGCAGTGGTCTAGAAATGTAGGCTGTATTTTCACATTTCACCATCAAGCAGTGGATGTGGACTCCGCTCCGCCTATATCCAGGCCTTATGTCTGTACTACATAAACCTGTCAGATTTCAGGTATGTGAAACTAACCTCTGCTGCTGCCATCCTCTCTCATTTCTGACACTAAAAATTGATGCATTTTATTGATGTAATGTAGCATCTCCTCCCACAAAACTCCACATTTCATATGTAATTTATGACATTGCCTAATTGACATGCCCCAGGAGAACAGGACCGGCTGTGATGTTGTACAGACTGGTTATCATGTGTCTCCTACAAGCACTTAATGTTCTAAGGGTCTCCTCATAGAAAAAAATACAATGTTCTTGCTGGTTATACCCTTCTGGCACAGCCTGTCGCATGACCCAGTGCACAACAACTAACTTACGAAGGGATAAAAGGACATTAGGCTCAATCCAAATCTGAGATTTCAGGTGTGACAGCTGGACAAACCGTCCTTGGCCAACAGAAAGAACCAATGGCAAGAAGGAAACAAAGGAGGAAGACCAAGCCCAGCAGCAAAGGTATCAGCAACTGACTTATGGAGCCAAGTATTGTTCCGACACCTTATCTTGCACACTGCAGAAATACACCTAGTCCAAAGGTGTAAGAGGTCTAGTTGCAAATACCCTTTGAACAGTTTTACATCATACCACTCATTTCAAGTCCACATATATTCTCTTCTTAAACTGCACTCTAGAGAAAAATGAAACTTCTGATATGAAGTAGCCACAGCAGCAGCAGCAGCTTCATAAATATCCACGCCCAGTGCAGTGATATTTTACTAATAGCTTTGTCAGGAATCATAGGACCTCTATTTTGTGCTTTCCAAATTCCTCCCCTGTAGTTACAAGTTTGAGAAGCACCACAAATGAAAAGAACATGACATAGTTATTTCTCACCGAATTTCTATGGGACCTGATGCATAAGGAGATTTAATGTTCAGCACGACAGAAAATTGCTCACAGTGGCAATTTAAATTGGACAGAGTTACTAAGGTAACAACTGTCGTCATCCCAAATGAGGATGACCCTACCAGGGCTTGTAATGAGAAGACTCAAATAAATAAGTAATCACTACACTGAAGTAAGTTTCCAGAGGTGAGCCTGTTCTTACTAAAAATCTCTCCAGCTCTGCAGCTAATGTACGTTTTCTTTCAGTGTGCACTCCTACTGCCCACGCAGATACAGAAACTTGCAGTTACTGAGCTTACGCTCAGAATAATGAACAAGTGGGAAACTGCTGTCACGTAGCTAAAAATAAGCTATTTCCCATTCATGCTATTGTTGTTGCCGTGTCACAGCATTCACATGCAGAACGGAGTGGGAACCAGTTTGCCTGTAATTCCCTTCTTTCCTAAGCAGGCCTGTCTTTGTTTTTCCCGACAACTATTTAAGCTCTCTGAAGGCAGAAGATATATGCGCTTCTGATTCACGCTTGTGTTGCTATTGCTATGCCCCAGCACCATGGACAGAAGAACTCATGACAGCTAGACCAACAGTTTGCTTGTGAAAGTTGGGCACGCTACGTCAGGATCATCCAGGCTGCCATCACTCATAGACTGAGTAATGCTTTTTTCTCTTTAAAAGCATATTCTGCTAGCTCCTGAGCTGTCAAGTTGTATTTATTTCTTCACTCAGTCTTCACTGTCTTTATAAGGGTCGTGAAGCACTGGAATAGGTTGCCCAGAGAGGTGATGGGTGCCCCATTCCTGGAGACAGTCAAGGTTATTCTGGGCAGGGCTCTGAGCAACGTGATCTAGCTGTAGGTGCCCCTGCACACTGCAGGGGAGTTGGACTAGATGACATGACCTTTAGGAGTCCCTTCCAACTCAAACGATTCTATGATTCTATGAAATGCCTAAAACAAGGCTCAGCTACTGCAGCCACCAAGCATTTGGCTTCTGTGAGCAAAAGGGAGATTTGTGGGGTAGAAGTACTTTGCCTGCTGCAAGATTAAAGAAGAGACCACCGCCATCTCTTTGCAAAGTGTTAGTGAGGAGGGTACCGCAGCAGTGGAAGTTTTCAGATATTTTCCAGGTTCTTTCTCATTCATAAGATGATCTTGCCCCAAATACTCACTGATTCCTCTTGAATCACTGATGCAGTGGGACTGCCACATGCACCTGCTCTGTCAAGTTGCAGCAGGAGCCACTCTCACAGGAGGAACGTATGCTCATTTAATAGGCAGGAATTGCTGTCCGACCTCTACAGAAGTTGGAAAATTTTCATAAATAATTGTTTCTCTCTTAAGTCTTCACTATCAAGGAATGTCTTGGTTTATAACTCCAGATGGAGTTAATGGCTTTCTGATAAAATCTTTCAGAAATAGGTAATAGCATAAACAACTATAGAAAATTAGTTTGAAAAAAACAAACAAACAAACAAACAAAAAACAACCACAGTCTTTAAATTCAGGTGAGACAACAAACTGATATTTACAGAAGGAATACAGGAAGCAGGGAGGAGCTGAGGATACAAGGAGTAAGCAAATGCTCACACAATGCTCTGTGCTGCAGAGCAGCAGCCGCCCCCACCCTGCAGGTGCAAGAATCAGAAACCAATAAATTGCTGCAGTGATCTTAGTTACATACATTTACAGCCCTCTGAGGACAAGAGTGGCCAAAGACTACCATTTCTAAGGATCTGCATGTCAGATTCATAAACACCTGATCTATCAAGTGCAATTTTTATTCCAAAAGAGAGGAGCCAGAAGACTGAAACAGCCAGTAACATCTTTGCTGCTTATCACGCTTCTCACAAAAGTCCACGGAAAAATCCCAAAGTAAACTATTCTTTCCCACAGTGGGATGGATGTGCTCTAAAGCTAGTATTTGCTCAGATGCCAAAAAAGGATGCAAACTTATTCTTTCTCTTCTGTAATATTACTCTATAGCAAATATTGAGCTTTTTCAAGTGAATCATTTGGTGATAGATTTGCAGAGAAATAATATATTTTAATGATAGCTTCTATTTTTGGATGGAAGTTTTATGCAAGGACAGTCACTGTTCAGATTCTGAACAACACCTAAATAAAATCCCATTTCAAAAAAAATAAAAAATAAATAAAATTTAAAGTTATAAAGATATAAGTTACTGAGGAATGTATCTGGCTTTAACTTTTGCCACTATGTGCTTAGGTCTTAATCGACTACCAGTGTATACAGAATAGCTCCGCAGAACAGTTCCCTTCATCAACCACAGTAAATTCACATTTTTTGCAGTTTCTAAACTTTTCAACAAAACTTCCTTTAAGTACAGACGGGTTTTTCATTTTTTTCTCCTTTTCAAGTGGAAAAGCTACCTAACTAATATTCAAACATGACTGCCATGGGTTTAACGTCTCATTTAAAAGAACAAAACTTAATTTAAAAGTTCATAAAATATTATGATATTTCTAGAAATGTCTATAGACAATTCAAGGTTTATCTTGCGTTCATAATACTCAAAGGTTTCAGATGTCCACTGGCCATTAATTTTTATGTAGTTTTAAAATTAGACTATAACCATTCCTAATATTTTGCCAATTTTTTTAGCACAATATGACATCTGCAATATTCGCTTGAGTGAGGCTTTTATTCCCTATTCCATTTCTGCAAATGTGATGAGCAGTTTTTCTCCATTTCAAGGATTAATTGTGTAAATGACATTCTAAGCAGTCCAAGCACAAAGGAAGAAGTCAAAAATAAACCTGAGGGCAAGGGGCCACTGCAGATGTACATAACTCCCACATGCACTTCATTGCCCTGCTGACAGCTTTACACACCCCATGGAAAAAGGCTGTAGAGACCACCACTACAACAATAATCTCTTGTCCAGCTGGAAGGGCATGCGGCTTTATGTAATGCAGCTCCTTTATTTTAACAGAAATTTTTGAGCTTGGCCAGGACATATGGGCAGAAGGCAGCCTATCTCCAAGGAGATCAGCCCTTTAGCAAGGATGTTGTGGGTTAAAAAAAACCTCCCAGAAAGCTGTAAACACATAAGTGATAAATTCCTCTAGTTCTCTACATTCCATACTGGTTGTTATGCCATTATAGTGAACTATTCCTTCTCATCTTCAGCCTGCCAGAGAACAAAAATCAGGCTCTAGAAGTAAAACATCAGATACTCGAGGTTGCACAGACCTTGGGGCACGGCACCAAAGGAAAGTTCCATTCAGAGCCTGCACATATGAAGCGGTACTGCTTGGTTTCTTTTTGCATCTTTACTCACTGGGCATATACAGTTTGAGTTACCATTTCTGTCATCATCTAAATAGTTTCATGATACTCGGAAGAGATGCAGCATCATGTTTCTCTAGGCTCAGGCTCCCTCAGGCTTGCAGCAGGAGCTGGAGCGTGGAGAAGAAGCTGAAGGCAGAGCTTGGATCATCCAGCAGCCATAGGCAAAAACACCCTGAAGGTCAGTGATGTTGCCCTCTCCATTTCCTGAGAGCAGATGGTGGAAAACTTGGGAGCAAATCTCCCTGCAGTGCCCATTGCCCCCTCTCCAACAGCCTAGAAAAGTCTTTGTGCACACAGCAGCACAAAGTACCCAAGAATCAAAGTGCAAACTACATCCAAGAAGATGTATCATCACTGAATGCCATCAAGAACATTAAGAAAATCTGATTCCTTGTTCATAGTCAACTTTGCTGCGTAACTGCTTCAAAGTCATGGGCTCTTCTTCCCAGTCCCACCCTAGCCATTCACACAGGTTTTTTGTAAAATAATTCCAATACAGGAATGAGCATATTGAATCATGTCTGACAGTATTTTAATCAAGTGTTTTGCTAGAAACACGAAGAAATTGCTTTAGACAGACATAGGGTAAAAAGTCCCTTCCCATCTCACATGCACACTTTAAAACAGATTGTAAATCTTCGAATTTAAACACAAAAACTGTTTCAAAATATTTTCTCCGCATCAAAACGTGGCAGTATTTACTGTCATTCAAAGGTATCCTTGCCATACACAGGAAAATTCAGAGCCTCTAAGGCTTTTCTTCATTATCATCACAGTGACTTACAAATAATTAGATGCAAGAAAACTAATTAATGCCAGCCAACATGTTTTTCTGAAAGAGGTTTTGTCACTTTAGTGTTCTTTTTTTCTCCACGGTAGTGTGGCTCAAAGGCTCCAGGACAGAGCTGGTTATCTAAAGCCATGCGTGCTGTCTCATAAAGGTCCTGGTCCAACACAGGAGCAAACAAATCCTTCTCTTTTCATTCATCTACTGGTTGAAATAAATCACTGCCAGTTTAGAACAACATTTCTGATGATACATTTTATCATTTCCACTTCCTTCCTGAAAATGTCGGAGAACAAAAGTAATCCTGTGACCAAAAAATAAGTCTTGTAATGTTAAATTGAAAAAGCTGAATCTACTCTGCTCATGAGGGAAGGATGAAAGGTGAACAGTCACTGAATTTATATGATTACATATGGAAAAAGCTTAGACGGAAATGTTTCCAATCTTGCAAACAAAGGCATAAGATACAACAGCTGTAAACAGAATTTAGATTAATGAAACCTTAAAAAGATGAAATTTCTTGACAGTAGAAATATCTAAATTTCCTAAAAGTTTACTGGAGGTGTCTGCCTTGGCAACCGCTGAGCCAGGCCCCTGCCCACGAGCGTGACACTGGGCACCACCAAGAGCCCTGCCCAGCCGGTGGCCTACCTGGCCTCCCCACTAGCAACGGGGCTCTCCACTGGTGCTGCACCAGACCAAACATGGTTGTCACCAGACCAAAATCACCACCATTTGGTACAATCAATCACTGCTCTACGTTATTAATATACATCTGTCTATGCTGGAGACAAGGGAGGAAAATCAGAAAGGTGTCATCAAGTCCAGAAACTCTCAGCACCCACAGTGATGACACAAAGTACTCAATACAGCAAAAAGGCAAACAAAGTCAAAACCCGAAGTCAATAAAGGACACTTCTGCTGTGGAAAAGCTATGCTAATTGCTTCTTTGCTACTTGGGCACGTTGATATCATACAGCCCCAAAGCAAGAAGCCCCCATCCCATGCTCCTCTCACTCCCCATGGTCTTTGAGAACCTCTGGTCTCTGGCAGCAGCCCGCATACATTATCCCAGCAGCTTCCCTTACTCTGCTCAGCACATTTACCTGACTTCTAGAGTGCCCTCCCACTCTCCTACAGAAACGAGTTTCAGCCAATGATTCCTCATCTGCTTTCATCAAGCAAGATAGACTGTGCAGACAAGTGGAAGCTAGGAAAGTCCGAAGCAAAACACATGCAATCTGAGGTTGAAAACATATTTTTACTTAGAGGACAGCTAACGAGCTGTGCAGAAATTGAGGAGCTATCTGGGATCAACGTCAAAGCTTCCTGGCTCGTCCATACTCTTCCAGCAACTCCATGTCCTTCTTGTGCTGAGGGCTCCAGAACTGGACACGGTACTCCAGGTGGGGTTTCATGAGAGCAGAGTAGAGGAGCAGAATCACCTCCCTTGACCTGCTCGTCAAATTACTCTTGCAGCAACCCTGGATACAGTTGGCTTTCTGGGCTGCAAGCACAAATTGCCAGCTCACATTGAATATTTCACCAACCGACACCCCCAGATCTGTCTCAGGGCTGTTCTCAAGCCATTCCACTGCCCAACCTGTACCTGTGCTTTGCCCCAACCCAGGTGGAGGACCTTGCACTTGGCTTTGCTGAACTTCATGAGTTTGGCATGGGCTCATCTCTCAAGCCTGTCCAAGTGCACTAGATGAATATAGTGCATTAGTTTAGGGAATATGTTAGTTCCTTAAAACACACACACACACACACACACACCCCTAAAAATCTAATTACAAAAAGCTCCAACAATGGTGAAAATCACTCCTGGAATCACACTTAAATCTGAACGTCCTCACTGCTCCCACTACAAACTGCTCAAAAAAAACCAAAACCACACACACACACAAAAAAACATGCTATTTCCATAACAATCCCAGCACATGTCACAAGCAATCCACCACCAATACATCAGGGTAGGCCTCCTCTCTCCACAGCACGTAGGAAGGATTCTCTGCAGGCTATGCAGCAGCACTAATCACAACAGCTCTGGCTACCTACAACACAAATACTCATGAAAGAGCAAAGTCATTCCTTAGAAACTCTGGGAACTGCTCATTAGGAACCCCTGCATGCCCAACGGGACTATTTCACAGCCTTTCATGGACCAGCAGCTCTGGTTCTGAATACCAAAAATAGCTTGCTTGCAACCCTACAGATACAACGTTTCACAAAACTACAATTTCTGGTGTTAAAATTTATATTTTGTCCCTGATTACTTGTATCATTATCAACAGAGATCCGCAGAATTACTCCATGTGACATCTTTATATAAGCAAATGGCTTATCACAGGGTAATCATAGTAAGTAAAATAAACTAGAAAAATAGAAATATTTCCTTTTAAGTCCCCTACTTCTCTATATATTTTATCTGTAAAGTACCTCTACCATTTCCCAACCTGCTGCTATAAAAGCAGGAGATGTGGAAAAACACCACAATCTTCAATCAGAACTAACAAGGTAACACCAATTGAGAATCTGTAGGTTACGGCTGGCAGGACATATGATAAGATTTATAAAAACAGCATCACATTATTTCCAGAATCCCTTCCCCTAAACAAACATGAAAAAAAACCAACACATTTCTCACAAGAAAGGACAGGTTGTGCAATTTTATGAGGTTGTTTTGTTTCTGTAAAAATTATGTAATTGGAAATGCGGTTTATTAGCATAAAGCTTTAGCTAAGTTATGGCTGTTGCACATCTATGGTGCCCTCTCCCCGGGGAGCCAGCAGTCACAGCTGACAGTGAGATGCTGTCAAAAACCCAGTGTCATTCCTACTGGGAGTACAACTAACAATACCAGTACAAATTAGCAGTGTGCACTGACAGTCATTAAGTGCCTTAACACCTTCCAGCCAGAACACAGGCAGGGCTTCTTGCTCAGATGATATTCCCATGTATGTTTATGAAGCATCCCATATCAGCTCAACATATAAAAATATGCCGTATTTGCAAGTTACTGCTGCAAAATTAACAACCCGACAGTGAGAGCATCAGAAGGATCCTATTTCAAAAAAAGTTATCTGTCCTTTCAATATCCAAGTTATCTGTCCTTTCAATAGCTACAAGTGATGTATTAAAGTGCATCCACTTTAACAGAATACTCAGTAACTTCTATAAAATGTGCAGTCCTTAAGACACTAAACTCAGCTCCAATAGCAAGTCCCCACACTCTTCCATTTCCTATTACCAAGAGATGCTGTTAAAAATACAAAACATATATTGTATTCATATGCTTTCTGCTACTACTGCAGCAACTGCTCCTGTACCACTGCTTATTTTTAACTTTTAAACCCAAATCTGCATATACGACAATACCAACATTTTAATGTTTGGTATTTACTATTTAATTTTTAATTATCTCTATTTTATTTATTTATAATAGGAGGTGGAGTCAGAACTGCTGAGGATAGCTTCTGTCCCATAACTGTGACTGCAGGTCCACGGCCAGGAGGCTTCTCAACATCCCTAAGGAGGAGACCCCACAGCATCTGGGCAGCCTGGGCCAGTGCTCCGGCACCGCACAGCACAGCAGTGCTTCACTTGCTTTCGTGTCACTTTATATCATACATTACAGTGTACATCTCATTGTCTTCAGGTAATGTTGACTTCATTTTGATGCCACATTCACCTTCCATACAGCCATTCAGAGACAGGTTGGATGTGGTTCTGGGAAGCCTGGTCTAATGGATGTTGAGTCTGCATGTAGCAGGAGGGTTGAAACTAGATAATCTTTGAGGTCCTTTTCAACTCAGGCCATTCCATGATTCTATGATCCCATAGCAGTGGCTGCTTTAGCCTGAGCTACTGTTGGCCTCTGGTGCAGGCTGGCAGCATTCCCACCCTTCCTTCTGCGTTACCAATAATATATTATAGGTTTGCGGCAGAAAACCGAGAAGTTGCAAATGCATCGTGCACTAAACTGCTCTAGCAATACTGCTCCTGCTACTCTGTGCCTGTCAGCAATAATTACTCAGGCATAAGTAAATAAATAAAAACATGAGTTTAAAACCACAAACGAAAGGAAGAACAGCTTTAGTTCCCCTTCAAAAACAAGTGAATCAAACTTTGCAGGTAGAACAGGTCTTGCCCTGGACCAGGTTTCCTAGCAAGGTGAGTGATACACTGTGCCTGTCAGTGCTCAAAAGGCATTTGGGTAATGCCCTCAGTAATGTGCTTTAACTCTGTGTTAACCCTGAAGTGGTCAGACAGGTGGACTCTCCATTTTTTGCCAGGTCCCTTCCAGAAGAGCTGTTTCAATCTACAGTTCTACCTCCAAGGACTGTTCGGTTCTACACATTTTATAGTAAAATGGTAACTGTGATGATATTTTGTGTCTTTTTCTCTTTTATTTCTTCAGACCCTAAGCTGGGAACCACCTACCATCCAAAAGATGGGAAGAGGAAGGATGAAACCATTATTTTTGTTCTGTGCTCTTTATTTCAGTGCTTAGAGTGGAACATCAGCTCTCACAATGCTCCTAGGATGAAGCTCTGCAACACACTGTTGGGCCAGCAGAGCCATGGGCTGTCTGTGCTGGGGCTGCCTCCATCCCACACCCCCTTCTTCCCTGACCGAGGCAGGGCAAAATTACATTTTTCCTCTTGCTGATGAAATCTTGCCCTGATTCAGTTACCAATTTTCATGCTCTGTGTCAACACTGGTGATAAAGGCACTGCAAAAGCTTCAGTAGAAATGCTAATCAAGATGTAGCGATACAGCTGGAGATGGCGGCATTAAGACAAAAGGGATGAAATGGCCACTTTCCTTCGCAAGCCATTAATAAGCTGCAATCTAATTTAAAGTGACATTTTTATAGTTCTTGCAGAAACATGAAAATTAGAGGGTCTACTTGTTGAATAAAATATGACAGGAGCTTTTCTTTGACATTTTTTTTATATTCTTATTAGAAATAATTAGAAGTTTAATTAACAATTGATGATCAGACTGAAGATCTCTGATGAAGAATATTACTATCTATGAATAAAACAGATTCACCCATCAATCTGAATGTAGGAAAAAACTCTAGACAAGATTCTCGGCAAGTTCAAACCAAAGTTGTTCGTCCCTGAATGGCATTGGCTCACACAAGCAGTGCTGGCCTTTCACCTCTGGGTGCAGCATTCCAAGTTCAGCTCTCCTGCACTTCTCAATATCATGAGAGCATCTTACCCTTGCGGTTAAAAAGGAACGTCTAATGTTAAAAATATCTCAAGTATCTGAACTGGCTTTGACGTCCTGTGTTTATCTGGAAGTGAAAGCTGTCTGTCACTTATTGCACATATAAACCAGGCCCTAATTAACTAGGGATTTTTATTAAAAATAAAATAAAATAAATCAACATGATAGGAGCGGAACAACAGCTGTACTACTCACAAACAATTGAGTACGTGATGACAACAAAGACTAAAGCAAAAATTTAGCAAAATATTCTTAGTTTTGACCCAGTTACTGGTTTGTGGTATTTCAGGATGGCTACCCAGGCCAAATGAAGTCCTGCTGGCCAGAAAAACAGAGTTAAGACAAAGTGCCAACAAATATTTTCTTCCAGAATATCACTGCCCCCTCCTCTTCATATCTGAATTGCTTTCTGAAAGGAGCATCAATCAAACAGAAGATCTCATTTGAGAAGAAGAGAGCAGATTATGCTGCTGTCTCTCTGATACTCTGAAAAAGAGAGAAGCTTAAAAGGGCATGGAAAGAATTTGCTGATGCTTGCATACTGTTTTGAGGAAAAACATGAGTGCTTTGATTACAAGTATCACTCTCAAACGCTTGCAGTTAGGAACCTGGAACCTAACTTTTAATAACTAAAGTACATAGAAGTGAGCTCGAGGCTGTGAGGGCAAACAGGACAACTCGGTAGGATATCAATGGCCACCACTGCTCACTCCTCATTCCCAGCACTGCCAGCCTGCCCGAACTGAGTCCCTGAGCTGCCTTCTTCTCCATGCTGGTTGGACAAGGCAGAGTACAACAGGGCTTCCTCACCCTGCATTTGGCTGAGGGCTTACATGATGGCCACAATCAACCCTACAGTGCAACAAGACCATGGACAGGACAGTTCCCTCACCCACATGCAATCTATCCCATGTACCACAGAGTAATGGGAGGAGACAGAGCTCCTCCACTACAACAGTACGTCTGAGGGAGGGCTGGCATGAACTGTTACACATGGCTCATCTGCCTCCAGCCACAACACAATCACTACACCACTGACTCTATCACAGCAGCTACAACAGGCAGATTGGAGCCACCCCTAACTTCCCATAGAACACCTTCAGGAAAACTAGCCTCAGAGGCTACCTACTTCATGTATCATATGAGATATTAAGTTACAGATTTACAGACATTATTTAGTTTTTTCATATTTAAAACTTCTACAGAGATAGGGAACAACAGTGAATTCTGATTCAATAAATAAGCTGACTACTTTCAGTCTGGAACAACTAAAAATCAGGAGTTTGCACAGCCACCCTGTTTATTTCCCAGGGTCAGCAACTACATGTTCCTGAGCACAGATCAGCAAGACTGGAAAAGGCAGCAGGCGCTGATTTCTTTAGA
>PPHD01016803.1:0-15372 GCA_002909625.1 Bambusicola thoracicus
CCCACAGCTCTGAGCAGCACACATCTGTGCAGCCATGCATTGGGCCCCATGTGAGCACTGTGGGACACAACAGACCGGGGGGAGAGCAGAAGAGGCAAAGCCTGGCAGAACTGCATTCCCTGCCCCACTGAGGGCAGGGACACCACTGGTGACTGCTGTGGGGTTCCATGGGCACCGCTGGTCCTCACTGCCACCCTGACCCCACGGCCCTGGGAGGGCACTGCATGCAGAGCACAGAGCCACACACTGCTGCATACACCCCTGTACTTAGGAGACCACGAGGGCCACAGGGCCAGTACACCTCAGCCTGATTGAACACTGCATGGCACCCAGCACTGCCCTGGGACTCAGATCTGCCCCCCCAGCAGTGACTGCCAGCAGAAGGTATTTATTTTTAACCCTACAGCAACCTCAGCCCTAAGCAGGCAGCTGGGAACAGCACCGGGGAACAAAAACAAAGATGATTTTTAATCCCAGGAAGGCAGCCCAAATCGAAACCCAGAGAGAGAATGAAGAAAAAACAAAACAAAGCAAATCAATACTTGCAATTAACGCCGCCCCGCAGCAGTGACAGCCAACTGACCACAGCCACGGCCAGAAACACCTCAGCTCCTGTGGGTGAGGGCCGGCCCAGCCCAGCTGCAGGCAGCTCTGCAGTGAGCTCAGGGGCACTGCCACAGGGCTGCATACAAAACCAGCAGCCTTCCCTTACTGCTTTTGTTTTTCTGCAATTGTGTTGGTAACAGCAGCACCTCCGGCCCTGGGTCACATTGCAGCAGCCACCCTGCAGTGGGAGCAGCACATGAGCAGGATTTGGGAGTTTGCATCTTCCTCATCCGAGGCCTCAGGCCCTACAGACCACTGTCTGCAGCCCAGCTCCGAGGGCAAGAGGAACGCAGGCAGACGGCGAATGGTTCTGCACAAGGTAAGGCACGCTTCACCACCCTCCTCTCTTCTATGATGGAAGGAGTGGACCCAGGGCTACCCCACACCGGGCTGCGGAGGGCATCGGCATCAGGTCCTTGCCTGGAGGACAGCAGCAGTGTGAGCTGGAACTGCCCCGTCCCTCCAGAGCACAGACCTCTATTTCCCAGAGATGCTCCGTGCAAAGGATGCGCACCCCCAGCACTTCTGTCCAATAACAAAGCTGTCGGCACATTCCCACTGCGGGGGCTCCCTTAGCTCAGCCATTTATTCAAAGTGCACTTCCACAGCACAGGTGTCCACCACACATCACACCGCTGTCCCGACCTCAGCCCAGCTCCCGCAGGATGCTGTTCACAGAGCCCAGCAGCTCCTGGAAGTACCCGTCCCCATCGCCGTCCCCGCGCTCAGCAGCCGCCAGCTCCTCGTACTCACTGCGCAGCAGCCCCAGCGTGGCACTCAGGGCTGCGTCCCCACGGAAGCGCTCCCTGCAGAACTCCATCAGCACAGCCACCGCCTTCAGTACTTTCTCACGGGCGTCGTGCTCTGGCAAAGCCAGCAGCCCCGGCACTGCCACACACCAGTCCTGTTCCAGCACTGCCGGCACCAGCTGCACCCGCCGGTACTGCTCCACCTTCTCCTCCGCGTGGTCGCCGTGCTGAGAGTCCTCCAGCAGCATCTGTGGAGGGCAGAGGGCAGGTGATGACCCGTATCAGGGAGCTGCTGCCTGCAGGTCACACACCACAAAGCGCACACAGCAGCTCCTGCCATGCACGTGGATGTGTGATGCACACTGTTGCACATACAGCTCAGTGCCAGAGATCTCAGCACCCCATGGCACAGGGAAGTGAAGGAGGATTCAGGCTTCTGTGGGGCCAAGGAGCAGAAACCCAGAGCCAGAGGAGTGGAGGGAGAGCCGTGAGAGGCACAGGATAGTCCTGCCCCCAGGGATGCCCCTGGTGCCCCCCAACCTTCCTTCTGCCAGCCCTGGAGCGGCTGCTCCACAGCACTCTGTGCCACTGAACTGTTGGGCATAGAGACAAGGAGGGATGATGCCACCACAACCCTGGTTCCCAGGAGGGCTGCTGCTGAACGCCCATTTGTACTTTGGTCATTCAGAACTCAGGGTGGAAAAAAAAGAGGAGGCAGCAAACACTGTCCAGACACTGCTTTGTACTCCAGCGCAGAGCTGGCACTGACTGGGGCTGCTACTAGTGTATGGTTTTAGGAGCACACTGCCACACAGGCAACCCCAAACCTGCTGGCTGCATTTGGCCCAGCCCTGCTTCCCACCAGGTTCCAGGATGCTCCCACTTTCCTTACAGACTCAGGAAGGGGCTGTGCCTGGCAGGCACGTGGGCACAAACCTGAGGCTCTGCAGAGCCCATGGACCTCCTCCAGCTGGAGCAAAGCTAGGGCAGGTGGGGCTGCATGAGGAGCAGCATGAAACGTGGCACACAGGTAGGCAGGAGGAGCCAGGCCTATGGACCCTCCTGCTGTGTGCAAAGGGGCAGGGCAGCACACCTTACAAACAGAAAGGCAAATGCAGTGGAAGGGGGATAGAGGAGTGCAGCAGCAAAGGGACAAGCGAGAATAGAATGGTGTTACAAAGGAAAAGGTGCTCACTCACCTCTGAAGACCCAGGCTTGCAGGAAAAACTCCACAAGGGAAGGATTTCCACCCAGAGATCCTTCCCCAGTGGCAGTCAGCCCTTAAATGAGGTCTAAGAGGCGCAGCCAGGCTCCACCCCTTCTGGTCACACTGCTGAATTGCCTTCACCTGTGCTCCCAGGGTTGAGCAGCCCTTTCCCAGGTGCTCAATCAGTGGTTCAGGCCGGCACTGAGCAGTTCCCCCACAGGCTGTCAGAGCCCACGCCTGATGGGATCTCAGACCCATCAGAATAATGTGCACCTTCACAAAATCCCACAGAAAACAACTGCTTTAGAACACAGCCGTTCCTCTGCGGCGCCTGGAATCCAAGCGTTAAAGCAGCCATAATCTGCAGGGCAAATTGGCTATAAACAGAGTGAAAGTGGATTTAATTCCCATTCTCTGGAGTAAGAGAGACACACAAACTAAATAACAAACGGCGGCGAGGAAAGGCGGCGTTAAACTGACATTTGCAGCAGTAATCCATGGTATGTGAAAATAAAGCCGCTGGGAGCTGCAGTTCCAGCACAGGAGCGGGGAGGGACCCTTCCCCCAGATTAGACGCCCCATCCCACCGCCCCACAGCCCTCACCTTCTCCACGAAGAGGTCATAGAGCAGCGTCACGGCACGGACACACAGCGCTGAGGTCCCCGGCTGCCTGAAGAGCCCACGCAGCACCTGGAGGCCGCCCAGCTTGAGGAACTGCTGCTGGGCGTAGGGGAAGTGCCTCAGCAGCGAGGAGAGAGCGAAGAGTGCCTGCAGGAGAGCGGTGCGTCAGCTGGGGAGCAACAGCAATGCACAGAGGGGCGCGGGCAGCTCCCCACAGCTCCCATGCAGCCTGCTGGGTTGCCCAGCCATGCAGAGCATCCCAAAGCTCCCCAACCCCACCCACACCAACCATGTGGGAAGCGCCAACCAGGTGATGCCCACCTGAACTCCCTCCCCAGCCATCACTGCAGCAGTTGGGGACCCACAGAGACCCACAGCTGGCACCTGCACTGTCTCAGAGCATCGCTCCATGCCGTTCCCTCCCTCCGCCCTTGGCACAGAGCCTGGATGTGGGCTGAGATGCCCAAAGAGGACAAAGCAAGGCTGAAGGTGGTTTGGACACCAGGGAACATCATCTCTCTTGCCTGATGAGGGCAGAGGACCGGTCCAGGAGCAGTGTCCCACACCGTGAGTGCAGCAGCAGCACACGTATGCTCATTTCTGGGTCCCTAACAGACAGGCTGGCACAGAGGGGGCAAGCAGGGGTCAACAGACCCGTTCTGATGAGTGCTCCCAGGCACAGTGCTGGGCCGACACCACCCTCGGGCAGAACTGTGGGGCCGTGGGGGCCTCACACAGATCCAGCCCCATGCCACAGCGAGCCTCGTGCCCTGCTCTGTGGACAGATCCAAGCTGACAGCCATTGCTTCCCCGACCCCATTTGTTACTATTTTACAACCCTGGAGTTGCCTCCGGTAAATCAGTGATGTTTCCGTCTCCTTTTTTACCATAGGCCAAAGGACTGGGGAGTGAAGAAATGCACTTCTGGCCTCGCTGCTGCACAGTGCTGCGAGCATTGGTGTGGAAACCTACAGGCTTGGGCACAACCTCTCATGGGCACCTGGCCTGGGGATCTGGGGGGGGTATGGGCACATGAAGTGGCTGCGGAAAGTCAGAGTTTTGTCCTCCTAGAAAAGGGCCTCAGCTCTGCCTTTGGAAGCTCCACGATGCCACCCAGAAACACAGATAGCACTGAGTTCATCCCTCTCCTCCAGGAGCTGCCAGTAGGACGGGTTTGTGTTTGCTGGAAGGAATGGGTCCGTACCCGCCAAGGGCTCAGGAGATGCTGGTGAGGGTCTCTGCATCCCAGCCATGCTTCCCATCCCACAGTGAGCTGCAGGTCGGTCCCTGAGCACTCTGAGGAGTTTCAGTGCAGCAGCTCCCTGCAGGCACTGCTCCCATCCAGCAGCGAGGGTGCAGCCAAGCAGCTGGGGACTGCCCAGCCCCTCCCAGGGCTTTGCCATAGACCAGAGAGGAACACGTTTGTGGAAGCTCCTTGTTAAAACTCGTGCAGCACTTCGCTGTTTGCCCAATGACAGGTGCATTAAAGATGAACAAAAGAGCTGCGAGTTGCCTCGCCCCATTGAATTCCATCTTGCAGAAGGTCACCATGTTAAGCAGTGGGACTGGATGTTCAGGAGACGACAGAAAATGTTATGGCCAACAAACAGTGGTGGCATCAGATGCCAAAGCGAGGGTAATTAGATCTCACGCTCCGGGGAGCACAGCGGGGAGGCAGCGAGGGATCCCCCAGCCCAACGGACAGCACTGCACATTTGGCTGGGGGCTCTCTGAGCCGCTCACCACGCTGCGAAGCCTCCGCTGCCGGCCACTGCCGGAGGCAGGGCGCAGGGCGGGCAATTAGCTCCTTCCAAATGTCAGCTCCCGTACTTGCTGCCCTCTGAGCTTGGTGCCTGCTGCAGGCATCCCCGCCTCTCCCCCCAGCAGAGCTGCAGCATCCAGCCTGTCCCCCAAGGCGGGGATGTGCCCCACTGTGTGCAATGAGGGTGAGACCACAGCGCTGGCACCGACCCATCAGGGCTACTGGGCTGTGGCCACCAGCACCACGCTGGCGTAAATGGGGTTATCAGATGCCCCCAGAATGGATGCGGCACAGGTCTCATGCTTGCATGTGTGCTGCACTGGCAGCAACTATAAGGTGTGGTGCCCTGTAGAGAGCTGCATCCCAAATGGCTTTACCCAGAGGTGATCCCTGCCTGCTCACCTTCTTCTTGACAGTCTGTGGTTGCTCCGTAGCCACTATGACCAGCAGCTTCTGCAGCGCTCCTCCTTCAATTGCTTCTATCTGGACTTTGGGGTTGCTGCAGAAAAAAACACAAAGGGGTGTCACACTCAGGGACAACGAGGGGGCCGAGGGGATGGCTGTACAGATGGAGACAGGCGTGCTGGGCCACCCGTGCTGCCCTGCTGCGTGCCCACGTCCTGCCCATCTGCCCCCAGCAAGGAGCCCTCCCTCGCCCTTGTCTTGCAGCCACTGCTCCATTAATCCTCCAGCTCTGCACTGCCTCTGCTCCTTAATGGCCCCTGTCCTGGCACTCGCCTCCCCCTCGCTCGCTGTTGCCGTGCTGATTTACAGCCGTACTCCCCTGCTGCTGCGTGCCCACGCTGCGGCACCAGCCCTGCCCCAGCTTCACCTGGAGGAAGGACCCGCTGTCCCCGGGGCCTCTGAACCAGACTGTGCCTGGTCTGGCCACCCACACGTCTCTCATCGAGTGCTTCTCAAGGACTGGAGGAGGCTGAGCGCATCCCTCAGGCTGGAAGAATGGGGCTGAAACGGCAGGGCTGGGTGTGAACGGCTGCCCCAGCACAGACCCCACCTGCAGCACACCCTGGGGCTGCAGCTGGGTGCAGCTGACTCTCTTTGGCAGCGCTCAGTCAGAGCACGGCACCCTGGAAGTCCCACACTGATCCCAGGTCTCATCGGCTCCCAGGGAGAGCTCCAGCACTTCAGCCTCTGCTCAGCTTTGAAGCGGCGATTGCACCACGCTACACAGAGGTCAGCATGCCTGCTACAGCAAACACCCACAGCTCTCACTGCTGCAGAAAGCTGCGGAGCAGCCAGCGCTGAGAATCATACAAGAAATGAGACAGAGGCAGACAGGGTCATAAAAAAAACAAAAACAGAGGATAAATGGACTTGGGTAGGGAGCAGCCTCGAATTTAACTGGTGGCTTGCTATTAGCTCACAGAAAGACAGCAAAACCAAACCCTCAGCTCTGTGTGCTGCCTCCGGGCACGCGCAGCCCCGGCCCAGGGCAGCTCCACCACCACTGCTCCCAGCTCCAGCTGTACCCACCACTGAGCACACGCACAGGGGCAGCCCACAGCCTCCCAGCACCACTCCAGCCTCAGCCACTTCTCCCACTTCCCCACGGCAAAGGTGGAAGAGCACTACGGTAGGACAGGTGAATGTCAGCTCTCGGAGCAGTCAGGGTTGTGCTGCAGACCTGTCCAACACAGCCAGCACACAGAGCTGCTGAGTGGGACACGGAGCCCCAGGCAGCAAGAGGGCAGGGAGAGCTCCCCAGAGAGGCGGATGAATCCTGCACAGCCCTTCTGCCCAGGTGAGTTTAAGGCAGACATATTCAGGGCTTGTGACTGGGCTCCTGTGGGAGTCCAGAGACACACAACCCAGACAGGCTGTGCTGCAAGCCAGGAGGAAGGTTTTCTTCAGCTCTGTTCCAGCAGTGACAGCTTTGGTCTCTACCTCTGTGTGCGTACAGCTGGGTTGTGTTTGCTTCTGCTCTGAGCTCTCCTGGCGAAATGGAGATGCAGGGGTTCAGGTTCTGCCTGGCATCTCCTCCACAGCACTGTCAGGCACTGCAGCTCCATTAGTGGCGAGGATGAGAAGCAGAATGCTGCACTTCCAGACTCCGTGGAGGAGATGGCAACTCCGACACTCAGAAATACAGCTTCTGATCCTGAAATCTCACCCGATCTCACATTACTGTTACTCCAGGCAGGGGGGCAGGCTGGCTGTGGAGCACGCTTGCAGGCAGGCACGTTCCAGAGCGCGGTGCACGGAGAGGAGCTCTCAGACTGCAGAGCTCTCCGTGCCACTCAAAGCAAACCGGGATCTCGAAGTTCTTTTGTCACATCCATCTAAAATAAATAATAAAAACCTCCACAGCAAGGGATGTAACGGAAAAACCGCTCTGCCTTTTAATGCTTGGCCGGTCACCTGGAGCATTAGATCTAATTAAAATCTCTGAACCGTGGAGTTTTTGCCAAAGAGAACCTCTGGAGGTTAGGAAGCCTTCCTGGATGCTGGGTGTGCCGCTCACTTCTCGGCTCCTCTGTTGTTTCATGTCTCCACCATCAATTGTCCACCAACAAAAAGCTCATTTGAGGGTTCTGAAAATTCAGCACAGATCTGTACAAATTACACTGTCAAGCCCAGGGAAAAGCAGCCTGAACAAAATAAATACAATGAGACAGACTGTGGACTGCTATCATAGAAAATTCAACCTGTGCTAATCTGTCACTAGATAAGGGGATGCTGGCATCAGCAGCAGAACGGGCTGAAATGAAGCTGAGAGAGCAGCGCAGAGCCTGCACACAGCCTGCAGTGAGCAGCCCTGGTTCCATGGGGAGGGCAGAGGTGTGGGTGCAGGTGAGATGATGCGGCCTCAGGGCTGGGTGAGGGTCAGCCCCATACAAGTGCCGCACTCAGGCTCCGGCAGCTTCCCATCAGTACTGAGGGACGCAGCCACCAGACCCTCCTGGGGAAGATCCCAGCCGCCAGACCCTCTTTCCCAGGGCCTCTGGTCTGCTTCTCTTCTCCCCACTTTAAAATCCCAACCCAGGCCAGCTCTCCAAGCTCTTGCGGTGAGCTCTGCAGACAGACTGGGGCCACCTGCCCTGCCCCGCACACTGCTGCAGTGAGGTTGCACAGTTTTGGCCACCAGACAAACAATATTTATGCCTCCCACTGCTGCCTCCTCCCCAGGCTCCCGGAGCCGTACCTTTGCCTAGCACCAATTTAATGTGCCATTTTATCAGTCCAGCACATTTTTGCTCCCTGGCTGGAGGAGGGTGACCGTGCCCTTCGGCTGCGAAGGGGAAAACAAAAGCAGGGAGAGAAAGCGATAAGAAAACCTCTACCTGAACCTGCCTGCCGCAGAAGGAAACACTCCATTTTCTGCCGGTTTATATTTCACTATGCTGGAGTTATAACTTCCCACGAGGGGCCAGGAATTATTACAGCTGAGGCCTGTTTGCCAAAACACCATGAGCCTCCACAGCACACAGAGAGGGGAGAAAAATTAATACAAGCAAGCACAGACACGCTGTGATGAGTGTGCTGCAGCCTGGGACAGGGCAGGGAAGCTGAAACAAAGCTGGCCCAGAGCTGGAGCTGAGCAGTCCCACCCTGGGCAGACACCGAAGGCCTCCCAGGCACCTTCCTGCAGCCATCGGGTCGGGCTGTTTGCTCTGAGCAGCCTTTTTCCTCCCACAAAAGCATCCCGCGGCAGCAGCAAGGTTGTAGGATGGGGATGGCCAGCCAGAGGGCCCACCCTGAGCAGCACAGAGGTGCTCCAGCGCAGCTGTCTGCAGGCCGGGGGACTGCAAATCCCACACACTGACGTGGAACAGCTCCCATTTTGCTGCAGAATGGACAGGAGAGCGCCTCCTGCTGAGCAGTGCCCCGAAAGGGCCGCCTGGCAGAGCTCCGCTCCTCGCACTCCCCGAGGCACGCGTGCCCAAATCTGAAAGAGTCTTAAAGTTTTTCCAGGCTGCACATTGGAAGGGAGTGGGAAGACTGCAAAGCAGCAGCACAGCCCCGAGGCAGCAGCGGCTCTCCAGTTAGACGGGAGCTTGCAATACAGCAGCAAAATTAGATTGAAATTAAAAAAAAAAACCAGGAAAGTCAAGCGGTGTGGAGGGGTTTGGGGACTGGGAAGCACAGAGCAGGGCAGGCAGGCAAACGCCCTCGTCTCTACCGCTCCGGCAAGGACACACACAGAATATTTATTTCTTGACCTGCTTATTGCCAAAGCAATGTACGAACCACACAGAGCATAAACCAGAGCCCAGTAGGAAGGGCTGTCTCCTCGCCCTGAGCGTCTGCCGGAGCCGGGCACAGTGAGGTGGTGATGGGGTGGGCAGTGGAGCGGGGCTGGGCACGTCCCCATGCACAGACCTTGGTGGGAGCACGGTGCCATGCTGGAGAGGGACGACCATCGCCGGGCTGGGCAGCACTTAATGGGCCTCTTGTTTCTTCAGAACCAGCGGACTGTGATACCGTGTGGGAAATCAAAGCCAAGGATCAAAGCCTGTGAAGCAGCCTAAAAAATTTAGTACAGTCTATTTAGCTTGTGCTGGAAGCCAAGGATCAGAAGCAGGCGGGGAAGCGGTGCGGCTTCCCTCTGACAGCACAGAGCACAGCAGCACCCAACACTGCACCCACAGGACGTTGGGGCTGCCCTGTACACAGCCCTGCGCTGCGTGCGGTGCCTTCAGAGCTCTGCACCTGGCTGGGAATTTGCAGGGTGATGGGAAAGGTGATCTCTGAGAGCAACGGGAACACAACGCAATGCAAGCAGCCTCACAGCAAAAGGGCCAACAGCTTGTCCCTGAGAGGCCAATGGGTTTGGAGCTCCTGGAGGAATCATAACATTACCGTTACTGACCAGTAGCAGAGACAGAAACAAAACTGCCCATGGGAGTGTCAGTGCTAAGGGGTTTGACTGGGATTCAGTACTTGGAGCCTCACCTGCAGCTGTAAATCTGTGGCTCTGAATAAGAACAGAAAGGAGATGCTGGGTGATCAAGTGCTTGCCGGTACTTGTGCAGCTGAATTTGAAATTACAGCTTTAAGGAAAGAAAGCATAAAAACGCTCCAAGTGAGAAGTGCTGTATGCAAAGAGCACAGCTCCCCATTGCATTCAAAGCACTGGCTGCAGCATGAAATACTCCCACGGGAAACGCCCGTGTCATTGCTGCCATGAGCTCCACTACCCAAACGGTGCCCCACACCCACGAGTGCCCACCATAAGTGGGAATGGCCCGGCCGTGCATCCCTGAAGCTCTTCCAAACACGTAGCGCAGCTGTGCTCCTTGCCTGCTGCACGTGGCATCCTGCCATTGCTCCGACCCCGCAGCTTCCCAGGTACGCACGAGCTGGCTGCATCTCCTTCTGAATTTTGTATCTGAAGAGATCTGAGACACCTCAGTGCAAATAATGGTGCGGCCCCCCCACCCTGCAGACCATCCGCCCGGCCCCGCTGCGGGATGCCAGCCCAGCAGGCTGCCTCTGCTGCAGCACAAAGCAAATGATGCTGCCGCGCAGAGGGGAGCGAATCTCTCACGAAAATACATATTTAGCACGGAGGCTTTCCATTGCTGCAGTGTGACACTATGGAAAAAGAGATGGGACGTTTGAAGGCACGGCGTGAGGTGTGCTGGGCAGTAAGACAGCCCCGAGCCCACCGAGGCCACCTGTGCTGAAGGGGGCAGGAACACACAGCCCGGAGCCCAGCCCCAGCTCTGCACACAGCACACCTGCCCCAGAAAGCCTGCTCTCTGTGCAGCAGCCCCACACTGGGCCCATCAGAAAGGCCTTCAGTGCTACGACCCGAGGAGACTCAAAGGCGCCCAGCAAAACGGAGCCCTAAGAAGCTGCGCCGACCAAAATACAGCGGAGAAGAAAAGTGGGGTGAGGGGGGAAAAACTTGACAAAAGGAAAACTAGGTTTCAGCCGGCAACACAATACAACAATTTCGTATGAAAGATGTGAAGCATAAAAGAGACGTTAGATGTTCAAAAGCACAGAATAGAGGAGAGACATAAAAAAAAAGAAAACCCTGAGAAGATGAAAATCTCCACTTCAATGCAATGCTGCCTTCTCACTTTCTACCAAGCCAGGCGCTCATCGCGGTAGCGGGGGAGCAGCAGCATCCCTGCGAGAGCAACGTGTCTCAACGTGACATAATGGATTACATAGATGCAAGCGTGGTTTTTAATGAGCAATTAGGTTATTGAGTATTTGTTGCTAAGAGGAGAAAAGAACTGCAGAGAATAAGTTGGAGCTGAGAGCGTGATTGTGGGGTTTTGATGGGCTAATGTGATACTTAAACCAAGGGAGCGTGATTCATGCCACTAAGGCAGAAATAGCACAGAAGCGCCTGGCAAAAGCTAGGGGAACCTTGGCTTGCTCTCCGTGTCCCAGATATCAGCCTGAGGTGCCTGGGCTCATTAGGAGCCCTGCAGCATCCCTGCTCAAGGCGGGATGGCCATCAAGTCCCATCTTCAGCAAAGGCCACCGTGCCCAGAGCTGCCTGGGGACAGTGCCGTTGGGTTGGACTGGGGAGGGCTCTGCTCTCAGATATGCTCTGGAAATGCAACCATCCAACATGGGCCCTTCCCGTGAGCTGAGAAACCAGAGCCGAGGACCTCAAGCTCGAGGCAGAGCTGCTTCGTGTGATGCTCCCAGGATGGAGAGCCCCATGTGCCCAAGTGCTGGCCTCACAGAGGAGCCCCGAGCGGGTAGAGCCAGGCAAGGGTGATGTTTTGGAACAGGAAACAATTAGGCAAGCTGCAGTGCCATTATGTAGCATAACAGATGGATAATTAGATTTATACAAAGAGCCGTAAAACCGAGTCATTAAATAAAAAGATGGCACAGTGAATCGGAAAGCCCCCAGGATGCAGCAGGCCAGGTAGGGAGCGGGCAGCGCAGCCAGAGCCCAGCACTTGTCGGGGTCACCACGGAGTGAGGAATGGCTCAGGGCAACTGCTCCAGGGAGGAGCAATGAGAACAGAGGAGCCATGCCGGCAGCAAGGCAGAGCTGCAGCAAAGCAGTAAAACCCCTCTTGCTCCTCACCTCGCCGTGCAGCAGAGTAGAAAAGTGAATACCAGGTCTGGACAATAAAATCTTAGGTGCCGTAATAAAATCAGGCACGGCAGGTTGTTCCGCTAAACGCTCACAAACAGCAAGATGACGGGCTGTATTTATATCTGCGGGTATAAAAAGAACAGCTGGAGATGTCACGCAGCAACAGAGCACACCAGGCAGGACAGTCACACGTCGGCCCCAGGACAGCCCTGAGCTGCTCTGCTCTGCAGGATGCCGCTCACACGAGGTCCCACCACTACCAACACACACGGAGCCTCAGGTGCAAGCTCAGCTTCCAGGAGTTTAATCACAACCCCACCAACGATTTATGATGAAAAGCTTTCAGGTTCTCGGGGGCCATCAACTTCACGCTGTCAGCACAGAGCTGGAGGTGAAGCAGCACCGCAGACGTTTGCCCAGTTTGCCCGTCCTCCTGATGGTGAGGGATGGGCTGTGCTGCCTGCTGCAGAGTGCTCTGTGATTTAGGGGGGACTCACGCCCACCCGCAGCCATCGTGCTGCCCTGCAGAGCCGTGCTGGATTGCCGATCCCTGCCGGGTTACTGATGCTCCAGGTAGGGCCGCGCGGGCGCTTTGCGGTGCGTGGAGAAGGACAGCACAGGAACTCCTCAGTGCTCCATCACCCGCTCTGCTTTGAGGCGTAAATCAACCTTAGGGCTGTATGTGCCATCGTATGAAACAATATGCAATTCTGAAAGGCTGTTATTGCACCATAGGTCAAATCTATCTCGTTGCCTAAGGATGGGTTTTGTTTCATCAGAGGCTGCACTAATAAAGAGCGAGTGTTTTTCTATGAGGGCAAAACTCATTTATTTCTATGTAATTTTAGCCATAGCCAGCAAGAATTGTGTTGATTTCTTTTCAAAATCACAACACAGCAAGGAACAAGAACAATATTGCAAGATTAATGCTGCGTCCTTGAGTTCCTCCAGTGCTTTTCATCAGAGCCACTTCAAAGCCCTCCCTGATTTACGGACAGGGAAACCCGAGCACAACTGCAAGTGGTGGCAGCAGCTCCTGCCTGTGGGCCCCGCGATGGGCAGCGCCTCCAGGCACCTCCAGACCTCAGCTGGCCTACGGGGTGGCAAACGCAGGAGCACCCAAAAGCTCCTCCGTGGCTCTCTGCTGCTGCTGAAGGTCCCCGGAGCAAACCCTTCTGCAGCAGCACCCCGAAAGAGCTGCAGCAGCGCACTGCATGCCTTGAATTACGCTCTAAGTTCCTCCAGCAGTCAGACAAAACCCATTCGCACACCTCAGGTAAAACAAAGCACTGCAGAACGCCATCAGAGCACCACAAGGACAAAGCCTCGGTGTCGGCTGCCGGACTCCCAGCACTCCATTTGTGCTCTCGAGAGGCAGCGAGCGCCTGGAGAACGCATCACACCCATAATCCTGGGAGACGTCAGAAGGCGGCTTGGGGCTACAGCCTCTGGTTGTTATTCTCTTTATCCATTTGCTTCCTCGTTTGAGCTGGTTTTTCTTTAAGACAAGTGCTAATATTAAAGCCTCGGTTCCCGCTGGGACGGCCGGAGGAGCGCGGCACTGTGCAGCTCTTCCACGAGACGCAAAGCGAAGTGTGAGAACAGCACTTGGCTCTCCCCTCCCAGCAGTACCTCGGAGCAGCACTGTCCTATTTTAACCCCGCCATCTGCTTCTCCACTCCCTGCATTCCTCCGGTAACCGCAGAACACAAAGCATTGCATCCTTCCATCCTCCCCAGCCTGTTCTGCCCCGTGAGCGTCCCCACGTGTCAGAATGGGCTGCTCCCAGACCAAAGGCCCATCACCTCCAAGCCTTCCCGCAACCTCTCCCGCTCAATGCAGGTGTGTGGGGGGGTGCTGGATGGCAGGGAGAATGGCACCCGGTGCTGCCGTCATGCTTCCAACTTTGGCTGCTCCCTGTCCCATGGGGTTTAACAGAGTGCTATTAGAATAATTTTAAAGTGGAAAACGAGATTTGTTTCACTGAGTCATAATTCAAAGCCGAGACTCTGCTCCATTTACAAAAGCAAATCACCCGCTCGCAAATGCCAGGCACTGAGAATTTCAGCTCCCAAAGAGAAGCCTGGGGAACACTTCCAGCGGGGAAAGCGGAGACAGAACTAAAAGCTGCATTTGCAAATCTCTGTTTTTTATTTTATATAAACACAAAGTATGACCTGAGGAATACCAGCACGGCTGGATAAATCTCACAGGCCAACGCTCAGTCAGTTGACTTCCATGTATTAACAGAGGGCAGGTTAGGGTTAGGTGAGGTCCTCCCATGGCAGCGGGCTCTGCGGTGCTGTGGGCCCATGGGCTGCAGTTCCTGGGTGGGAAGCCCTCGAGGAAAAGCTGGGAGTCACAGAAAGCGCCGGTAATGCTTTCTGCCTTCTGATTCATCCCTCCTCCGACACCCACATGCTACGGCAGAGGAGGCTGGGACTGCTACATTTAGGATGACATTTAAAATCAAGGTTGTGCCGCTGATGGCCATTAAAAATCCAGCAGCATTTTTCAGAAACAAGTGGGTACTCACATTGGCGTCCCTGCCAAATATCAGCACGGCAGTGATTTTTCCAGTAGCTTCAGTTCAAAGATAAAGGAAAATTGCACCCACATATAATTACTGTTATTATTGCTGTTGTTGTTTTTTAAACAGTCACTGCGCACCTTTATATTTTCCAAATGTAAAATAAGACAGAAACGTTTCCCCCAACCTTTCTAAGTGTTGGATTCATTTCACCTAACATCAGACACCTCAAATTAAGATACCCTGTTTCAACGTGCTGCCTGGGCTCCCTTGGTGCCATGTTCCAATCCGTGTCTGCACATCCCTGGAGAAGCAAACTGTACTTCCAAGGAGCCCTGCCAAGGCTAATTGGGACAGGTGAGTCTGCAGACAAAAGCTTTACGTTTGCTGTAATTAGATCTATGTCTATTTCTTTTTTTAAGTTACTGAAGAATTCAGCCACTGGAAGTGAGCAGAAATGGTGACTGGCCCCATAGCAGACAGTCGCAGGCCCAACTCAGAGGAAACGATCCCTCTTTGGGAGCTGTCTTTCTGCTGGCTGGAGATGCAGCCTTCAGTTAGCTCAGGATACTCACTTTGAAGGTTGAAGCTAAGCACCATGGATCCCATCATCAGAGAAAGGCCACAAGAAATAACCAAGCTTCCAAGGACTTTAAATGACCACATCAGCTAAAAGACTGTGTTAATAAAGCAATGAATATGCATACATAAGAAACAAAGCCACAGCAGGTACCACAGCTGAACTGAATGCTCAGAAAGGGCTGGAGCAGGAGGCTAAGCACTTTCAGAAGGGAACACTCTGCATAAAAGATGCAGTGGAATGAGACACTTATGCAAGAAGAGGGGAATTTCAGCAGTGC
>PPHD01016804.1:0-10072 GCA_002909625.1 Bambusicola thoracicus
GATTTAGCTGGGGAGTATTGGTGATGGTTGGACTGGATGATCTTTTAGGTCTTTTCCAACCCTGATAATTCTGTGATTCTGTGATTCTTCCGACACAAACTACGTGAAGAATGCAGACAGGTGAAGAGCTGAGGATATAGAGTTTAATTCCTTATGGAAGGTGGCAACAAGTCCTGAACTGGACAACAGTTCAGTTGTTTCTAACACAAGGATGGGTCAATTGTTCAGCTATAATTACAAGTTTTGGACAGTCAGCAGTACAACCTAAACTTTCCAGGAGAAGTATTAACCTTCCTGACTTCAGACAGTCTCAGATTTCTTGTGCTTTCATACAGTGCTCGGGAGGTCACACCACTATGAGGAACGCAACACAGAAGTAACAATAATAAAAGCAGGGATGTAGGCTTACAAAACTGAGAACAGATTTGAGGATCAATCTGCTTAATCCAGGAATCTTGACCTGGCATGGCTTGGTGACTATTTCTTCAAACTAGCTCTGAATAATGCAGTGTAAGTACTAAATCACCCCCCTTTTCCTCTGTCTCTTCTTGATTATGCCACAGTCATTCACCCGTGACTTTTAGGCTTGCATTCTCCATAAGCCCTGAGCTCAGTGAGCAATAACTCAGGGAGCCACACACCCTGCTTGTGAGGTTTCTCGTGGGACCACAGGCTATATTCCCTTCTGCAGATCAGTGTCCTTCTCTTGAGCAGAAAAGTACCAAGCTTCAGTTGTAACAGCACTGTTCCAGAAACCTCCACCTCACTAGAGCAAATCACTTTCACGGTGGGAGTTCTCTAGGGGAAATCAACTCCAGCACATCTTCAGCTCTCAGGATTTTGCAGCAAAAATACTACAGAGACGTGGTCCCTCTTTGTGTAGTCCTGGATGTGTGCGTAATACACAATATTAAGAAGTAGAAGAGATGCTTCTGCCAGTTTTCTGCAGGCAGAAGGTAGCTGGGTTTTAAATGAACCTAGCTAGACTACTAGCACTACGTGACTGATAAGACAGACAACAGTGAGTCTTTGTTTGGACTGTTTTTGTAGAGTTATGACATCAGCTTTTCAGTGGCAGCACAGTAATATCAGTTATATCCCTAAAACTTTTGTGCTTATGTTCATTTTTTTTATACAGGTAAATGCAATTATTTCTAGAGTGGAAAGAATGTAGAAATGAAGACTCTCTTCTACTGTTTGCTGTTGTCACTCTTTAAGTGAATGATTTATTGTGTTACAAGCCCTCTAACATAATTTTGCAGTGTAACAGGATCTGTGTTATTTGCTTTGATTTTGAAAGCCAGTAATTCCCCTAGCTGTGAACAAAATCCACTAAAATTATCTACATCTTATAATCACGTAACTCCACAGACCTTGATCAAAGTAAGAGGCCTGTTACAGCTCAAAAGCTATTTGGGCAATGATGTTTTTGTTTTGGAAAACCAGGTGCTGAAAAATTTTAATTCTAGTCCTCTTTTATTTGAACGAATGGATTTCATTTCTCAGCCACCAGTAGCAAGCAGTGAGCTGAACACTAAGCTTGTTTTTCTCTCCATCACTGATTTTATTACTTCCACAACTCACCCGTAATCTGGATCTATCAGCTGCTATCATATTGCTTCAGATCTACTACACATCACACTATGTACAAAATTTCAGCCCCACGGCTCTTCTCAAAACAAGTAAAAAGAAACCAATGAAATACATTTTTTTTCTTCATACCCCACTAGACAATGTTTAGGACATGACAAGAAGGAACACCACAGGTTGACAGTTCAGGAATAAATACCATACCAGTAAAATGCATTTCATTATATGTACCTAGTCTGGTTGGAATGCAGTCATCTGAATGATGACACAGTGTGGGATTTTCTATGTCAAAGCACTTCCTATGCTCCTGCACCACGTTTGATCCCCTAACTCCCATTCCCCCTCCCCCTCCCCCTCCCCCACATATATGTACAGGGCCAGGGTACAGAATACGCATACAATTTCCTTAGGTTTGGAGAAGGAACAGCACTATCCAACCATGGAAAATAGCAATCATAAGGAAGGGCCACAAGAACGTGCAACATGAAACTGCTGTTCATGCTGGGGACAGTACTCCATATTTTGTGGGGACATTTAGCAAAGAGAATGCAAGAGGCTACCAGCGATGTCATGAAAATCATCCATTCTGCTGATTTATGACATCATTGCACATACTAAAGCTCTCTCTTGCTTTCTCTTTCTCACTACAGTTTTACCCTCAAACTTGAATTGCCGATCTGATTCACTGTCCCGTAAGCTGACGACTCTTTTCTCTGCAAGCCATTCATGCGCCTCACGGAATCGACGCTTTCATTCCCAACAGTCATAGTCTGTGCCTGTCCCCAGAGTGTCAGCACACATAGCAGCAGCAAGAATAAGAACAGCACAGTGGCAACACAACAACACATACATAACACGCAAAGAGAAGAATGGCTCAGTTAGAGAAGACCATCATGCAAAACAACATGAACCACTTTCAAGGCAAAACAGAGAAAATCAGGAAATACAAACTCAAGTAAAGAAATGCAGAAAATGCTTCAAAAAAGAGCTGGACTCGGTGCCATCATTCCTTATTTTGAAATTTGTGCAACTAGATTCATAGGAAAAATCATAGAAAACCTGTGCAAATGGATGTGTATCTTACACCAAAAGAGTGTTATGCAGTGCCTAATTAGGGAATTGTCCATTGTGTGTAGAATCAACTGACTTGCTTGAGTGGTTTCTTCAGATGATTAGATTTCAAGTATCTTTCCTTTAGTAGTCATCAAAATAAGCATTCAGACAGTAGGTGAATGTCTACTTCCATAACCAAAATCTCGTAATTTTCAAATGACGTTGCTGTCATACTATTACTTACCAGTACTGGCTTCTTGACAACTAGTTCACCTTTGAAGAAGACATCATACCCAAAACTGAAATTACAGACTCCATACAGTGTCTTCTGCTACTGCAATGTTACTGGGAACAAAGGTTTCTGGTGGCAGTGTATCTGCTATGTGTGCCTACAGACAGGCAAGCATTTCTATTCCCCCACAGAGTCTAAAGAAGAATCTCAGTTCATCAGACAACAGTATTAAACCAGAGGACAGTACTGGATTGCTTCCCAGAGCATCCATCAAATATTCCATTAGCTACAGACTAATTATTAGACAGACCTGTCAAAACAAAAATGCCCTATGCCATTCTTATTATTCCTCAAGTAAGGAACCCATTATTAGCAACTTGAAACTCACATGTGACTCAAGTGAATATTTACTTTGCCTAGCAATTGTTTCTGCGGAGAAGCAAACCTAAATGTTTCTGCTGATACTGAGTTCCAGTGGAACAAATACAGGAAGGATGTAGATGCTACAGCTGTGGGAATTGATCACAAATTGACTAAAATTCGGTTTGATATTTATTCTTGCTTTTTCGTTTAACAAACAAGAAATCAGGAAAGATTGACAGACTTCCTAAAAATATCTCCAAACTGACATCTACATTAAAACCAAGCCTCTCTTCTACATTTCAGTTACTGGTATAAAATTATAGAATCGTAACACTCACAAAACATTTTTTTTGTTAAAAAACTAAGTTAGTATTAGTAGTAATATGTGAAATTGCCCTAATCCTTTTCTTTTTCCTAGTGGACAAGTTTACCGGTTTCAGCAGAGAAATACACTGCTCAGTACTGGTTTAGAAGTGAGGGCAGAACTGTTGATCACTCCTACAGGGGACTATGTTAAAGAATCTCCAATTTTACCAAGAAAAGACACTAGAAAAGACATGTCTTAAGCATATGCTCGTGTTAGCGTTTCTGGATAAATTCAGAGAAATACTAATGTTACTATGCTGTCTATTTCACTGTGTCCAGCTGTTCCTTATCTGCTAGTTGGTGCCATGTAATAACAACATTTGGAGATCAGAAGAAAATCTGAGAACAGTCTAGCATAAACAGCTAATAAATGTATGGGTAAAGGTACGGCTGCTTCAGCAATTTTAAGAAGATAATAAAATTCTTGGAATCAATGCCCAGTCTATTGACATTTGTTGATATCTTTATGAACTGTAAATAAAGACGGCAGATAATTTTCAACTCCTTCTCAAAGAGTAAATCACGAAAAGGGTAACATTATAGTGACACTGTCCATTGAGAGCAAGAACTGAGGTGATAAATCAACCTGCATTTCAAGTATGTTGTCAGGGTAAAATTGGGCACCTTGAGTAAAGGGCAACTATACCTTGTTTTGTCTTCTTTGCCTTCTTCGAAGCCTCAGAAACTCCTTGTGCTGCCGTGAAACAAAGTTGACTGCTGCATATTCCAGTAATGCAGCAAAGACAAAGAGAAGGCACACAGCCATCCAGATGTCAATAGCTTTTACGTAGGAGACCTAGAAAGGAGAAGGACACAGAGTTTTATTTTCCAAACTTCTTCATAAACTGATGTGAAAAAATAAGCACATTTCTACACAGCACGAGATTCAATTGTTTAATGATGTGGGTTTTTTTTGTTTGGGTTTCTTTTGTTTGTTTTGAGTTGTTGCCTTATTGGCTTACAAAAAATAAAACTATCCAACTATTCATGGAAGCGTGTGGTCACATGTACAAAGAATATACAAATTATGAGCAACTGCCTTGCACAAGAGAATCAGGGTTTGTCTAACAAAATACAGTTCCTCTTCTATACCCAAGGCCCCAGCTTATCAGAAAGAATATGAATATAAAATCTATTGAAATACCACCCTAGAAAAGTTATATTTATCACCTTTATTTCCTTTTTCATGGAACAAGTCTTATATCCATTAATTAGCTACATTTGCTATCAATAACCTGAAAGTAAACTCTGGGTACTGTATCGTCATGATTGTCCTAACTTCACAGGTATACGTGTTATTAAATATTCAGTCATAGTCACTTGATCTTTATCCAATAACTCTATAAGTAAAAATAAATCTTCACAGACGTTATCTAGTAGAAATATCCAAATACTAGATATCTTTGTTCTAGTACAAGCCTGTTCTGATTCGAGTTGTCCACAATAAAATCAGATGTATTAAGCACTGTAATGCCACAATATTTTTATCACATTACTCACACAGCAGATCAAATATCAGCCAATTAATGAGCTGCACACTATCCATATCAAAGGTACGTCGGCCTCCACAGCTACGTTTGGTCTCTGTCTTTCTTTGTAGTCTTACAGTTTTTAAGCAAAGATCTTATGATTAGGAAACAGCAGGATATCTCTTCTGTTTATCAGGTATTCTATCTAGGGTGGAATTATAATTATCTGACTTTTGTGTCTGCGAAGTACATGTGAGCTAGATGCCTAAACTCCTTTGATATAAATAAATCAAGGAATGAAGAGTAGTAGGCATTTCTAGGATGCAGTACATCTGAGCTGTTTTAGATGTGTAGTTTAGGATGAGATGACTAACACCTACTAGCATTTTTTTTGTCTTCAGGTCTGTATATAGGAGCTTAGAACCTCATGATCTCAGCATAGATGTGTGGGACTTTGTGCAGCTGCCTAAATAAAAGCATCACATACTGCCATCAGGAAGTTAGCTACCACTTCCTAATTCAGCAGAGCACAAATCTCTGTTACCAAACAAGCTGGTCCTCTGGAGATGGTTTACATACCCAACAGTGTCTCAAATGGTATCATCACACTACTGAATTAAGATAAGAAAGATGGACTGCACCCAAACTCTGAAAAATTATAATCAACGGGTATACAATGTCAGAATACTACCCTGCAGAGCAAACACTTCAATGCAGTCAATATACACAGGACTCAGACATGACAGAAGAAAACAATGTGTTCTGAATCTTCTAGTCCAATACTTAGTAGACACAGTCTCCAACAGAGGAGACTCTCCTCTAACCCTAGGATGTTATGCACACTCTGTTAAAAATGATCTTGCTTTCATGCTCATGGCTACCATTTAATGATGAAGAGAAGTTCATCTGTAGATTTTTGCTCATGATCACCATGTACTTGAATGACACTATTTTTAAAGCCTGTAGAACACTTTTTTGCACCATTTGCTCCAGCGAGCAGTATGAGAGGTGAAACTAACATTTAAAACCTTGTAGGAAAGACACAAAGCTCCATTTTGCAGATCCTGAACACTGAACAGGATATTTCAGAGGAGGCAAGAATTGCTATTCAGCCTGCATTAGGGAAGCACATGCTGCTGCCAAGACTGTAGTCCATCTCCGGATTGTGGTTGGTGCCCACTGCAAGGTTCACAGGACCACATGCCCAGGCTGAGATGAAGAGGAGCATTTAGCAGGTGAAGGTGATACTACGGATCTGAGCCTTTCAATTACATTCACCGCAGGCATGCAGTTCTTTCTCACAAGCATAGAAAAATCTTACAAGTTACTTCTTGATTGAGCAGCTGTGAAACCCAGTGAAAACTGCAATATCCAAGACATTCTGTGCCACAGGCTGAAGCTCAGTAGGAATCAACTCACTGTAATTTCTGTAAAATGCAGCTGAATTTAGGCTGTTTGTTACCTTCCTTGAAGGAGCAGCTTGTTTCCCTTTACGAATACCTTGAGGAGACATATAGACATGCATAAACAGCTGGACTGTGCTGTCAGAGACAGCACAATGCAGGGAGCTGAAACCATGAGAATCAGCATTTGTGACTGTGCAAATCCTGTCCTAGTGGTCTCATAGCAGTGATGGCAAAATAATAAAGGAAACCCTGAGTTAGACTTCCAGCCACTGACACAACACTGCCATAAATGGCATCCACATTGCTGAGCTAGATGGATTATATTAACTCCAGGCTGCTGGGCTGGGATCACGATATACTTGGCAGGTATGCAGCTTGTTTTATTGTTTAGTCATTGCCGCACCACAGAACAGCTTTAAGCAAGCAAACAATGAAATTATTTTCAACAACACAATAAAAATAAAAATACGTAAAATTCTATAATAAGTGAAATCTAACTCCCTCAATTCAAATTATTTTTTTTAATTTTATCAGTATGTCCTTGCTACGTCCAAAATTCTGCTGCTAAAATCCTGGAAGTCTATACAACGTTCTGAAGCAAGACTTATTTCTAGCTATTACTCTGCCTGGAAAACTATGTGGATCTTTCACATCAAGGAAGGCCTCCTCTGGTGCACATTTCCAGGGAAGCATTAAAGTGGGTGACCAGATTTAGAATGAGCACTTTGGCATCCAGAATATGCACAAAGTAAAAAATCTGTAGGCATCAGGTCTCTCTCTGCTCTAGCTGAATGTCACCTGTCTTCCTCCCATCTGGAAAGGGCCACAGCCACCAGACCACAGACTGCTCTGAAGTGAGCTTCTACCAGCCACCCCTGCTGAAGCTGCTACACTTTGTATAAAAGCACACGGAAATACATAAGTTTAGGGACTGGAAACAGAGCTTTCTCTTCCCAGATGTAAATCTTAACCTCTGGAACATTAATTCATTCTCTATCTCTGCGTCCCAAACACTTGCAGAGACTGACTTGGCCCCATCACGGATAATTTCATGGTGGCTGCACAATTTCCTCAGGGATATGAGCACCGAAAGGTTGTGAATTTGATCTGTGCACTCCAGGTGAATGCTATAACCACTTGCCTACCAGACGCTGCAGCTTCTCACTGCGGCTTCTCACATGGGAATGAAATGCCCTTTTCTGGGAGCTCCTCAGCATTTCCCACTTATCTCCACAGGAAACTCCACTCAGCAGGCTCTACACTGTATCTCACTCCTAGATGCTTATTTCTCCTTTGCACTGTAGAAGGAACTTTTCACATCCAATTTTCAGTTAAAAATACTGCTGAGTAACACAATCTTAGGAGCTGGGGTCTGCACAGTCAGGTGCTTTGTGATATCACAGGCACTTTCATTGCTTTGGCAGGTTCTTCCAGCAAGTCCAAAGAGAGTTAGCACTCTCTTAGCAGCTATAATTTTTCCCAGATTACAGTCTAGCTTGAAAACTCGTATGTCTGCCCAACTAAAAGGCTAACATCATGTGCTTCAGTAAGGACCTCATCAAACAATACTGTATTTCCAGCTTCCTTAACTACCTGCTTCCAACAGAACTACAATGGTAAGAAAAATCTTGAATCACTTCTGTCAGGTATTATCATGATGTAATCCTGATGGTACACCATCTCCATTTACTTTGCAGTAGTTTGAGAAGCAGTTGTTTGGAAAATTGGTGTCATTCAGCATTGTCATGTTCATAAAGTACATTAAGAATTCCTTGCCCTTTTATTTCTGGTTTTCTTTCTCTTTATATTTTATTTTATTTTATTTATTTATTTATTTGGAGGCAGATGTGGTTAGTTAGGGATTTAATGGCTGCTACTAATAAAAATATAAATTGTTCCAATTATTCTGTAGTTCTAAATACTTTAGGGTCAGATGTTGAGGATATCTTTCAGAGTGAATCTGTCTGCATCATTAGCCAAGCTTGCTAAGACTAAGCACAGCAAATGTGACAAAGGGACTCCTTTCTCTTCACGTTTTTCCCCATTTCTTATTCTGCCATGTCCACTCTGTAAATAAAAGAACAGTTGGTGCTCTGTACAACACTGCTGCATCACCAGTGACCTCACTGAAGTTCCTGGAAACGAAAGCCAAAGGAGGATTACATTGTTTGTGAAGGTCTTGTAAAGATTAAATCTTCCACTCTTCCAGGACCTTTAATTGTAACACAGTGAATCTCTCACAGCTTCTCTATACCTTTCCGAATATAGCCACGTGTCAAAACCAGAGTGAAGCATTCTTTTGTGGAGAGAAGCTAAGGGAAAATGTGGTCGTGGGTCCTGCAATTCAGCAGCTGTCATTTGTTGACATTTGTGAGTCAACCCAAATGTGAGCTCTATTTCTGCTACAGGAGAAGCCTCCAGAGACAATTGCTTTATCACTCTGATCCAGTCTAACAGGTGGAAAACAGGAATAAAGACACTTCCATTCTCTCCCAGTATTCTATACTGAGAAAATAAATTCAATAATCAGTGTAAAGTGCTCAGAATGGGAAAAGAATCATATATTCACTTATTTTGTTTGATAGGATCTCATGAAAAGGATCTTTGAGATGTGATATGAAGACTGAGCTCTCTATTTTGAACAAAGCAATGACATCAACAGTGGGATCAAGTGCACCCTCAGCACGTTTGTGGGTAACACCAAGCTGTGGGGTGTGGCTGACAAACCAGAGGGACATGATGCCACCCAAAGGGACCTAGGCAGGCTTGAGCAGTGGGCCCAGGTCAACCTCATGAGGTTCAGCAAAGCCAAGTGAAAGGTCTTGCACGTGGGTCGAGGCAATCCTCATTACCAATGCAAACTGGGGGATGAAACAACTGAGCGCAACCCTGCAAAAAAAGACCTGAGAGTACTCGTGAGTAGGAAGCTGGACATGAGTCAGCAGTGTGCCCTCACGGATGAGAAAGCTACCCGTACCTTGGGCTCTATCAAAAGATGTGTGGCCAGAAGGGTGAGGGAGACAATCTTGCCCTTCTACCCTGTGCTGGTGAGACTTCACCTGGAGTACTGCATCCAGATGTGGGGTCCTCAGTACAGGAGAGACATGGACCTGTTGGAGCATGTCCAGAGGAGGAGCACAAAAGTGATTCAAAGGACGGAACACCTCTTCTACGAGGACAGGCTGAGAGAGCTGGGGCCGTTCAGCCTGGAGAAGAGAAGGCTCCAGGAAGACCTGATAGCGACCTTTTAGTATCTAAAGAGGGGCTGTAAGAAAGAAGGGGACAGACTCTTTAGCAGGATCTGTTGTGACAGGACAAGGGGAAATGGTTTCAAACTAAAAGAGGGGGGATTCAGATTGGATACAATACAGGTGGGGAAGCACTAGCACAGATTGCCCAGAGAGGTGGTGGATGCCCCATCCCCAGGGACCTCCAAGGTCAGACTAGATGGGGGTCCGAGTACCCTGATGTAGCTCATTGCAGGGAGTTGGACTAGGAGGCCTTTTAATGTCCCTTTCAACTCAAATGATTTTATGATTCTGCAATTTTTCAAATAAGATTTTTTTTTTTTTTTTTTTTTTAATGGGAAATTT
>PPHD01016805.1:0-15371 GCA_002909625.1 Bambusicola thoracicus
GGCTGCACCACACAGAGACCCCATTTAAGGGCTGACTCCCCAGGAGAAAGGATCTCTATCTGGAGATCCTCCCTCTGGGAACCTTTCAGCATGCCCAGGATACAGGTACAATCTTTATTTTACTTCTACTTTGTAACAACATAATCTTTCCAATCCAATACCTGTTTGCCATACAGGTTCAGTAGTCATCATCAACAATGGGGTTCTTAATGCAGAATTCTGCTCTGCTTTCATGTGGTTTTGGGATCTGGTGGTGTGGTAGGAACTGTGGCTGTAATCAGAAGGACCATACGTTCATCTCCGACTTAAATTCTCCAGGCTTAATTCTCTTCTCAACCCAATACAGACCAGGAATAATTTCATGTCCATTAATACTTTGCAGCTGTATGAATCTGATGGAATAGCACAGTCCTTCCAGCCTTGCTTACACAGAAGGCACTTTGTGTGCTATGGCATTGCTGAGAGTAGGAAAGAAAAGATTGTGAGATCAAAGAAGTTGAGCTGCATGCTTTAATTATTTTTTTTATTATTATTTTTGGGGGGAGAGAGAGGGAAAGAGGAAAGGTTATGACTGTTTTAATGAGAGCATGGCAACTTGAGATGTGAAAACAGAAGCTCTGGGTATGGCTATAGGGAGGGAGGAGGATGAGGGCCGAGGGGAGGGCTCAAAGCAGGTTCTGTGGCTGTCCCCATACACTGGGGACACTTCTGAGCACCGGCCAAACCTGGCAACATGTCACCATGCAAAGAGCAAGGAATGGCCCTGAAGCCTCATAGTGATTTTTGTTTTATCCGGGTCTGTGTATTTCTTGTTCTGGAAACAGTCACAGTATCTCAGTGTGATGCGTTCCCCCTTCCCATAAGAACTGGAAGGTTAGATTCTGAAGAAAGCCCATAAAACAAGACTTGTTGGGGAGCCTATGGCACTGTGGCAGGAGAAACAAGAAGTCCCACATCTGGTCACAGACAGCCAGTGTCCAGAGAGAGGAATGCAGGGTAAGAACAGAGAGTGGATGCTGCTTGATGGCACCCAGAGCTCATACACTGGAGGCTGAGACCTCTGGGGAAGAACTCAGAAGGGTTGGAGGCTCTGAGACAGAGTCAGCATTCGTTTTTGCAGGACTTATGTAGCTAAATCTTTTCTTCTCCTTTGAAAGTCTCCACCTGTGACCTTTAGGTCTGAAATTTGATGTCGTGAGGCAGTCGTGTTGCTGTTCTGCTATAAGAGCCGTTGCGTTATATTAGCAGTAGCATTTGATTGTTGCACTTTGATATAACTGAATAGGTAATCAGACCACTCTTTATTTTAGCCCGAGGATATGCCTTTGATTTGTAGAGGTTGGCCATTTCTTATCTGAGTTTGAAAATGGGATTATTTAAATGTGTATTGATGTTTTTCATGTGGTCTAACTGTGCAGTTCAACATGGTAATTCAACTCATAGCTATACCAGATTGTTATCTAATCTGATAAGATATGAACAGCACAAAGCTGAGATGATGAAACAATCAGGATTGTTGACTCACTGGGGTCCTGCTAAATCCAGTCTGCTTTCATACTTAATTATCCTGTCAAGTTCCTCAAATCTTTGCTCCTCCAGCACTGCGATGGCGAGAGCGGTGGTAGTGACACCACTCGGTGAATACATAAGTTGATCAAAATAATTTCAGCAGATACAATGGCTATTTATGCCTCTGCCACAATATGAAACACTACTGATTCAAATACCCCGGACTGCAAAATTGACCCTCTTTGTGTTCCTCAGGTGACTGAAGGCCACTGACTGCTTCCTGCCAGAATGGGAAGAGCAGGAGGAAATTCACCCTGGGAGTGCTGCTGAGTCAGGATCTGGTGGCTGTGGCACCAACACCTACCCGAAAATGCAGGAGCCCATTCTTGTCAGTGATGCTCATGGCATATTTTATTAGTCCTGTTACTGACACGGTTAGGAAAAGATAATTAAGCTGTATTCATTACATCTAAATGATACATTCTAAAGGCTTCCCCTCCTTGCAGATACCTCAGTTTCAGTTTGTTTCTCCACCATCTAAAGGTGTCCTCATGTAAGTGCTGTACTGGCAGAGACTAAAGTGCTGTAACAGGTCAAAACGGGCAATTCAGGTATTCAAGGAAACAATCATTAAGGACTGAGCAGAAACAGTGGAAATATTGTAAAGGTCTGAATTGAAATCGCACTCCTTTGCATTTTACAGGGGTCTTTGCTCTTAATTCGGGGTCAGAAATTTGATATCAGACAGCATTAAGTTGTAGAGTAATCTGTGTATGAAGAAGGTCTTTTGGTGATGCTTTCAATGGTCAGAGAGGGAAAATAAGTGTACAAATGGCCATGGAAATCCAGAAGATCAAAATATCACTGTGTCAAGCATCTTTTGTTGATTAGCTCACTGTCAGGTTCACCTGTGGCTGCAGCTGGAACAATCATTAAGAGCTTTGTTATGGCACCGAGTGACCAGTCAAGCATCCTTGTATCTAAAATCAACACAAAAATGTCCAGATACTGTAAGATGCTGCTACATTCGCTAGGTGTATTTCAAAGGAGAAAACACTGCTTCAGTGAAAACCATTACCAGCAGAGAGACTGAGTGATTTAGATCAAAGTATTTAATGCTGCCAAGTAAAAATGCCAAATTTGCAGAGCTCTGAGCACCTCGCCATGAAGGCAGGCACTGACCGCATTGCTCAGCATCCAGACTGTGGAAACTTTTGGCCCCAAGTGGTATGGGAGACTTAATCCTCTAGTCTTGCCTGTTGGCCCTCTTGAAAATTGTAGCTATTATGTTTAAATTAATTATGCCTTTTTTTGTCGAAATCGTAGAGTGCTGCATGGGAGTGCCTTGCCCAGCCCCTGCACACACAGGGTGACAGGAGGCCCTGCCCTGTTCTTTCAGCAAAGCTGTAATTAGCATGGAAAGGAAAGACCAACTGTTGTTTGAAAATGTTAATGCTAAAGGTCTCGGTTAAGCCTGTGTCTCTCCTATAAGCCCATGTCTCTCGTACAAACTGATGGAAAAAATTAAAACTTTTCTTCTCTGTCTTTTCCTTTCCATTGTGCTTTGAAGTGGAGACGGGGGCTGCACGTGAATCCTACTCAGTGCCCTCCTTGGCCTCATCCATGTCATTTCTCCCTTTTCCATGCAGCCAGGAGCCCTTCCCAGCTCCTGCTGCTGGCTGCTTCCCTCCATCCCTTCCCAGCCCCTCCTCATCCTTCCACCTTGTGGGTGTCCATTGGCAAAGGATGTGTCTTAAGGCCAGGACTCCCTCAAGGGAAATCAGAAGGGAAGTATCAATAGCTGCTCTGAAAAATAAGAGAAACCTCCCTGTTTAGGCATACATAAAGCAGTGTACCACACCTCCTCTTGGCAGTGTCACTTCTGATGGGACTCCAGCCTTACATTTGTCCATAAAACTATAAACACTCCAGATGGACGTACAGCCAAGCAGAAAGATTCAGCAGGAGGGTGTTTTCTCTAGGCTGTCTCTAGGAGTATAAACTCAGAGACCCAGTTCAGCGCACATGTGGCAAGGCTTCCCAACAAAGGGCAGGGATGGAGATATGCTTTTCTTTGTCTGCATTCTTTACACAGACCTCAGGCTTGGAAAGTTGTCCAGGGCAGGACCCAGACCTCTACATATTGCTGCAGTAGAGCTACACGAGCCCATACTCACTCATCCCTCTCTAACCCACAGGTGGACACCAAGCATCAGACCTCCAGGTGCTGGAGCTGACCAAACCTTGCTCTTTGGGAAAGTGATGAGTATTTATTGCCCTCTGTAATTCCAGCCCTCCGTTCACCAGGCTCCTCATGCTCCTGAACTCCTTTGTACGGCCACATCCTACCGGGGCTGCTCATCTCAGCCCCCCCCATCACACAGCTCCAGGGGCCACCCTGAGTCCTGTCCACACCTGGGTTTGCTGATGAGGTTCAGCATGCCTTAGACTAGGTTAATTTAGAGGAAAACGAATGAAATAAATTGCTGGCACTTTTGTGTGCTGATAAGTTTAACCTTCTTTTTCCCCGAGCGGCTAAATTGCCAATCATCCGGAAACACACCAGAGTTCACCCATTACATAAAGGAAGCTGTTAGTCTCATTTAAAACAATATTGACCTTTTCCCCGTCCTTTCCATTTTGACTAAATTACAGGGTACCTTTTTGGAAATGTGCCTTTTGTCTGACTGTAACCAGGTGACCCCGATTTTCTTCCTCTCCCCCCACCCCTGCACTGACATCTTTCAACCTTTTCTTTCTTCTTCCAACAGAGTTTTTAGCTTAACCACCGAGGTTTTCAAATCCAGAGGTGTTTAGGAACGAGTTTGTGTGATGCGTGCATTTTCCAGTTACAAAATCCACACCTGGAAGCAGAAAGAAGCTTCCCCGGTGCATGCGTGGTGTGGGGTTAGCGTGGCATTTTGGGTATGACAGAGAAGTGTCTCTGCTCTGCCAAGTTCAGATTAGCAAGTGTGTGTGAGCCTCCAGTTTTGCTCAAAAGTAACTTCATATTCAACATTACCTATAGATCAGCTTCTCTGAGCATGACTGTTTCTGCTAAAGCAGTTTTTAGCTTTTAATCAGGCTGTGAGTATGCATAGCTCCCATGTAAAACTACTGTAACTCATTCTGAGATATTTTCCCTGCACAGAAGCACTTTGTTAGTTCACCTGGGGCCTTGGGCTGAGCCTCAGATGTCATCTTCTGAGGATATTACAAGCCAGGAGCGGAGCTCCAATTGTTTTCCTCACATCCAAGCTCTCTGTCAGCCTTACAGATGTATCTGCTTTTGTTTACTTCATTATCTCTCGAAAAAAAAAAAAAAATGCAAAGAGACAAAATCTCCCTGCTGAGATTCCTTCCTTCAGTGCTGCTGTCAGTTGGCCACTGGGCACCAGCAGTATCTCCAGGGGCTGAGCTGCAGCCTCCTCTGGGGCAAACATCCCTGCGACAAGGGGCAGAGGCTCACTTGTATCAGCTGAGGATCAGCGCCATCCCCCTGCACGTTTGTGAACGTGCTGATGGCATTTGCTTCTTGTATTAATTTTTTTTCTGGCTGAAAACTAAAAATATTCCCATGTACATTCTGCTCGCTCTTGGCTCATATAAAAATGTTGCCTGGTGCCAAACTTTTCTGAAAATTAATACAGGCTTAATTTAATTCAGAGCCATGTTGCTTCTTTATAAAATGTTCTTTTTTAAATCCTTCATGTGTGCTTTTGTATCACAGTGGCTACTGCTTGCTGTCGCTCGGGTGCTTTTTGCAGGAAGCTTTAGGAAGGGTTGGGGTTCCCTGGCAGGAGAATCATCGAATCTTGGAATCGTAGAATGGCCTGGGTTGAAAAGGACCACAGTGACCATCTCATTTCAACCCCCTGCTATGTGCAGGGTTGCCAACCAGCAGACCAGGCTGCCCAGAGCCACATCCAGCCTGGCCTTGAATGCCTGCAGGGATGGGGCATCCACAGCCTCCTTGGGCAACCTGTTCAGTGCGTCACCACCCTCTGGGTGAAAAACTTCCTCCTAATATCCAACCTAAACCTCCCCCGTCCCGGTTTAAGACCATTCCCCCTTGTCCTATCACCATCCACCTGCGCTGGTGTTTCCAGGAAGCTTAGGAAATACAGGCCTCTTCTATGGGAACACTCATCCCACAGCACTGAAAGCCCACAGAGAACAGGCTCAGTTTTAACCCCATCTCTTCAGTAGTTGATTAATCCGAATCAGTGACGTTGAAAATGGCTCAAAATGTTTAATCGTCTTCTGTAGGAAAGAGATATTCAGGAGCTGGAGTGCCATTCAAATCAAACTGCCAGGAGAGAAAATGATTTCTTCAAGTTGCTTACTGATACAATGTTCAATCCATCTGTGAAAATATTTGGGTTGCATTCCGGGGTTTTGATTGACTCTCCTGCCAACACCAAAATTTTAATAAGCTTTGCAGGGACAAGCTCTTCCAGCTCCCTGTTCCGTGAGCAGGCTGTGCCAGCAGCTCGCGCTCCAGGGTTGTGCAGAGGTGGGAATTAAACAGCCCTACCTGCTGCATACGGCGGTGCGGCCTTTGGGCTCTCTGCTTTTACTCAGCAGCAGGATGGGACTGAGCATAAAACTGCCCCACGCAATTATTTAATCTCGTGACAGTCCTTCTGTTTGCAAAGCAAAAAGAATCGTGCGGTTACCCTGTAATTAGCTGATAGTTACTAATCAATTGCAGTTTGCCTTACTCTGAGGAAGGGCTATGGGGTGTGAGGAAGGCACGGTGTGGTCTGTGGCCTGGCTAGCCTGGCCACTGGGCAAGGCCTGGAGGGAAAACATCTCCCAACATCTTCACAGGAGCTGAGCAAATGAATTGGGGCACCTCATGTAGCAGATAGGGCTTCACAGGGGTAGGGCGAGCACAATCTCATTATGGGGGTGAACTTGGAGTAAGGGGCCTGCAAACACACGTTTGAATGAGGCCTGGGTGAGCGAAGGCAGCGAATGCATTCCCAGAGTATTTGGATATCTCTCTTGCAACACATCCTCTCAAGGCTTCTGCATTTCCTGGGATGCAGCAGGCACAGAAATAAGCACAAATTATTACACATACATTCTACATATGTTTATTTGCTCCGAAATTCCTCTTTTTCTGAAGAATCGTGCATTACAATCTAAGCACAGACAAAAAACGTTATTGGCAATGTGGATTTGCTCAGGAAATGAGGCAGCAGAGTCAGCTGCCACTTTAACCCTTAGCAGCACGGTCCGGGTCTGCAACTTTTGCACTTCCTGTGAAAAATGGGATCATCCAATACCACTGAAGAATGACAAACATCTGGGACAATCCTTGATCTCTGGACACACACCTGTGAGACTCTCTCAGAGCACCCGTGACTTGAGCTTAAACATTTGGGGCTATCTAGGAAAGGACTGATTTGCCATATAAGGAGTAGTGCTGGGAAAACTGAAGGGGGAAGTGAGGCTGCAAAGGGAGTTTGAAGAGCTGTTTGATAACTATTTCTTCTGTGAAAGAAAAAAATGAATGACAAAGTGAGAGGTGTGTCTGGCTACCTGAGGCCTGACAGGGGAAACTGAAAAGCTTGCACACCAGTGCACCAATCCCCCTCACCAGTACATCAATCCCTTCACCAACCCATTGCCTGCATCCTTCCCTTTCTATCTCCAGAACCGCCTATTAAGAAAGATCCAACAATGCCATTAAAATGCCACGCGTCGATTGGAAATTCATTGTTCACTAAAAGCTAATCAAAGTGCTGGTAAACACAATGGCCCCCTTCTCCCCAACCTGACGTTTCATTTACACGAGAGCTCGAGCAGCCGCACCGGCGCTCTGCCACGCAGCCGTCAAGCACTGATTGTGCTATTCAGCAGGATGGCTCAATAATTACAGTCCCGGATCTCCAAACCGCACCAAAGAGCAGGCTTACCACTGCTAGCCTTTGTTACTAATTGTCCTTCAGGATACTTGAGATGAATTACTGTGGCTTACATTTTCCTGTTTTTCCTTTCTCTTCTATTGGGTAAGAAAAAAAGAGAGAAATCTTTCCACTTAGCGGAGCTGGACAGATCAGACAAGTGTAGCGCTGACTGTTGACAGCACTTCATAAGAAAACCTTCTGAGTGCAGACTGTCTCATTGACATGTTCAGCTTGACACGTCAGATTGATTTTTGGTTGTTTTACACAGCTCACTTGCGCATGTTTTCATTATCGAGACTGGGCAGTTTTCATACTAACACAAAATGTTAGAGATATTAATATAATTTGATACCATCTATACCGCATCTAATTGTAACCATAATCCAACAGATGAAGCCTCTTTCACCAAAGCTCTCCAAAATGGATTGCACTTCTGATCACTCTTTTAGTTTATTTTGTTTAGGGGTGCTTGAAATAGCGGCAACATTATTTGTTCCAACTTAACACTGGTAGATCAAGATAGAACTAGAGGTGAGTGCTTTAAGACCAGTTCTGGATCCATGCTGCTCTTCCATGCCTCGAGCTGGATCAGCTCCTGAGCTGCAGCCTGGGAGCGCTGAGGAAGGACACTTTGACCAGCATCACTCATGTGCAGACAGCTTGGATCGATGCATGTGGTTTGTTTATTAAATCCACAGCCTCGGGCTGCTAAATTGCCAGTGTTGGACTCAGGAGTGCATGTCCCCAGGCAGCAAGTGGATGCTCTGGGGGGGATGGGGAGTCAATTTCTGCTTGCTCAGCAGTAGGCCCCCATGCCTGGGTGACGGTCCTGCTTCAGGACAGATTCCCGTGTCCCCATATCTCCCTGCCATCACCCATGCTTTCCCATTCCCCACGCCTGCCTCAAGCTCCTGATCTACTACTTCTTTGCTTTTTCTCATCTCTCTCATTAGTTCGTCTATCTCATCTGATCTTTCAGAAGCCCCAGGAAGGACACTGAAGACTGCTTGGTCTCTTCCATATAAATGTCATGCTCCCTGTGACAGCCCAAACAGCAGTAGCTCACTGCTAGTCCAAACTCCCTCAGAAATTTAGGAGGAACCTCCCTCTCTAAGACAGCTGAAGGTGCAGTTTGTGGCTGCATAGCACGGCTAGTCCACACAGAGAGTCATTTCCTTCTGCAGGCCCTATTTATCCCAGTGACTCCTTTAAATTAATACTACCTGCATGTAAAAGGAGGAATGAAATCACTCAGGCTGAATTTTAGAAAGAGGAGCCCTTGGTTCATATGGGAAACTGTGACTGTGTTCGCTTCTGCATTCACCTTACCTGCGTGTGTGGCCGGAGCCACTCAGGGAGCTGAGCAGCACACACTGACCAGGCAGTCTCCATTTCAGAACTTTGTCCTCTTTTCTCCAATCATAGCAGAAAACAATCATTTCCATTACTTTTTGCTCCTTTCCCCCTCCCAATAAATGACATTAAACACGTTCTGGTGCCGCACATCATTTTTCTGAGCCCTGATTTCCATCAGCTGGGAAGGTCCACTGGTAACGGAATGCCCTTGTTGTCTTTTCATCAAACAGCATGGCCCTAACTAGTGTGTAAGCATTCTCCTGTGACTGTGCACTCCCTTCATAACCCTTCCACTCAAGCAAAGTGATTGTCTGAACTGCAATTGCTTCTCCAAGATGATTAAATTAGTTCCTACATGCCAGAGATGCACAGAGGTCTTGACATTTATATTTGGGTACTAGAGTCTGACATCCAAATGCATCCGTGTTTGAAAACAGCATAATTTAGAAAGTAGCGTAAAATCCATTAATATAATAGGGAGAGAGGGCGATGCTTCCATCCGTGTGGGGCTGTGCAAAAGGATTGCTTACGGGGCTGCAGGAGGGCAGCACTGTGCTAGGGTGTTGGGGCTGCAGAGCGTCCCCTATGCGCATCCCTTGCGGCCAGGGGAATGAGGAGACAGCAGAAAGCAGGGTGAAGGCAGAGCCGTGGCTGAGATGCCTCTGGATGAAATCCATTTGTTGTAGCATCACGCAGCCCACAGTTTCCTCCCGCAGGTTGGAGCTCACGTGCATAGGCTGAATCTCCAAAAAGGCCAAATAAGCAATTAATTACGCTCTCGGTGATCCCAGCAAGTGAAAAGCAGCAATGTGTGTGCAAGCAGCTTATTCCAAATTCACCCCGGCACCCCTGTAAAGAGCATCTGACCCGACACTGTGCTCCGTATTATGTGACGAGGTTGCTGTAGGCTGTTCGTTGCCATTATTTAGAAACCAAAATTACATGGTTTTTATCAATCTTAACCCAATTATACAATTACTGAACTTGTATATTGAAGACCTCTGCCGAAATCTGAATCCCATTGTTTTATTATGGCTCGGTTACCCTACAGACACTCTCTTTTGCCTGGAAATGTATATTTTTACTTTAACACGGAGCCGCATTGCCACTTCTCAGTGTTGTTTTGAATGAGCGAATGCAAATGGTATTATTCGGTTTGTAGAAGCAGTTTCATTCATGATGTGGCATTAGCATCTGCTACCTAAAGGAAACATTCTTCACCAACTAAATAACAAATAAAACAAGTCTGACTGATAAATTCCTACTAACAAATCCCCACTTTTGCACCTCCACACAGTGCCTGCGGGGATAGTCTGGTCTTTCCCAGGATGTCCCTCAAAAGTTGAGGGTGAGTAGAAAGGACTTCAAAGGTCTGCTTTCAAAACGGTTATCATCTCTAGGATGGGGGATGAATATTATCCTGTTGCCATTTTGGTTGCCTATTATTCTGCTCCGTGTCTGGTGGTAAACCTTTGTGCTTGCTCTTTTTCAAGATGTCAGCAGCAAGGAGATGTCTGCCCATTGGGTTGGGCCCCGTGCATTGGGGATGGGGCAGAGGGCTGTGATGCTGCACTGCTGCCTGGTACCTGCCCAGATTTATTATTCTCATCTGCAGTATCAATGAGTGAGAACTGAGCTCAGTGCGCATGCGTCTTTCTCTCGGTATCCATTTTCCTTGACTTGCACAGCAGAAAAAGATTTGGGTTTTTTTTTCCTTTTTTATTTCTTTTTTTGGTAATTATTTTTAACCACGTGAATGAAATACCTGAACGTTCATTCCAATTCATTTTCCCAGGTGGAAAAAAAAAATAACAAATCCAAATGGCAAACAGAGGGCGCTGGGCAGGACACTGAGATCGATAGCAAATAGGGCTGGGAGACGTTCCGGCTGCTGGCAGCAGGTCAGCAGAGTGGAATACATTGTGAGTGCTGAGCTTTGCCTTGTGCAGGGGAAGTCTTATTTTAAAGGGACAGGAGAAAAGCACCTTAGGAATTGAGATCCGTCTGCGAAATAGTGAAAACCACCCGCATCATTGGGATGAATCTCGTTTTGGAAAAATACCTCTTAATTAATTGAGAAAAAAAATGGCACAGGCATAGGTGAGGATGTACATATGTAGGCATGCGTGCGTGCACACATATGTATTGCACTTCTTTGATTATGCACGTGCTGGAGTGTGCATAGGGGTGTGCGTACGTCTGATAAGAATAATGAGCTGTAACAAAAATGAGGGGACAATAATTCTGATCCCCTGTAACCCATCTTGGCTGCACGCGTTATCATTCTGAGCAGTCTGAAAACAGAAAACTAAGTATAATAGAGGCATATTTAAAAAACAAATTAAGGAATAAAATGCACAGAGATGGAGTGCCGTGTTTTGTTACGCCGTTCCCTGCCTGCCTTTCTTCAGAGGGAGGTTTCAAATTAAATTCAAAGCCTCCACTTTTAAATAAACAATGAAAATTGAAAATAGGCGTCCTTGTTAAAATATATATCTCTCTATTTCCTCTCATATTTTTTTAAAGTGATGCAGTACCCTGCGACCGTATAAGAAAGAAAGGGAGGGCTTCGGGTATTAGGATTCCAAACGGGATACTACGTCTTTAATGATACATATGATAATTAAAGAATACAATAAACACAATTAGCATATGTTTTAAACAGTTTATTAGTGAAGCTTACCATAAAATCAGAATATATAGAGCTCCAGGGTTTGTTGGGATAACAGCTTCTAATCCTTAGAGTCATAAAATCTCTGGCTTGGAAGAAATGGGCATCTTTAAAATGATTGAATCAGCAGGCCTCAAGTGAAAACACACAAATTAGCCACCTCCAGCAGCCGGGCACTGCTGTGTGGGGTGAGGGCATCGTGGGCTGCCGGGGATGGAGCGGGCATCCCAGGAGGCGGCGGCTCCTTGCATAATGGGGGTACACCCAAAAGCCATAAAGAAATTGATATACCCCCCTCATTTTGCAAACATTCATCGTGGGGAGGAATGAACGTGTAAAGAAGCGTGGGTGTAAAGGAGATGGAGGACTTGAAATGAGAAGGGCGCAGGGCTCCCGGCCCCGCTCGCTGCAGGATGCAGCCCTAAAAAGCTGCAGACAGCAGGAAAGCAGCTCTCTGCAGTGCCACTTCATGATTCTGGCCCCTTTTTTCTTTTTTTTTCAGATGCCAACAAACTTCCTTTCTTTCTCCCTTTCTTTCCTTCTGGCTTCAGGGCAAGGGGAGGAATTTGGGCTTTTTCTACTGATGAGGAACGTATAGGCTCTGTTCATTCGTTGCTCTACTGTAGAGAAAATTTCTTCCCTCTTTCGTTATTTGTTGTGTTCAGAGGGACTGGGGACATCTAATCCTCCAGTTCAGATATTTCAGGTTGCTTAAGAGCAGCAGGAAGGTTTGGACGAGCCTCTGACTGAGCAGAGCGAGCTCCTGCTGAAGGGAAGGGGAAAATTGTCACCTTTTGATGGATCCCCATCAGCTGTAGTGACCTGTATTTCATACCCTGGGATTCAGGGTGGCTTTCTATGCCTGAACTGGAGGGTTCAAGTCCAGGAGATGGACCTCCTGGCTTAGCAACAATGCAAACACACAGCATGAGACATTTCTTCTCCCGTAGATATTGGTCTAAGCACAAATTTGGAGGAGAAATGAAGGCCTGAAAAGATGAAGTGACTTCCCCAAGGTCAAACAGCAGGACGGTGGCAAAGGCAGGAGCATAAACATGAATTATATTGTCACTCTGCCAGAGGAAAAGGTTGAAATGCAGCTCATTTTTTTCCATAGTTTAGACCCAGCTTGATGTATTTGACCTCTATTCAGCTGGCCAAGGTCCAGGGAACGAAATATGAAAAATAGTGGTGGGTGTCTACTCTGGGGAGAGAGGTCGAGGCAAAGGGACGTGTGGAATGGGTTACCTCCATGGCAATGCAGTGCTAAGCCATGTGTGGGTCAGGGTCTGGTCCAGCGGTCCCCCATCGAGGTTGGTGGGTCTGGGTCACGTTTGGTGGGGGAAAGAATTTGGGGAGGAGAGAGGAAAAAACTGTAGCTGCGCCCATTCTTTATTGCAGTGCTTCACTATTGACATTCCCACACTGATTAATAGCCCAGGGAGCTGCCAGGCACAGTCAGCGCAGCAAGGAGAGCTGAGCACCAGCCCTGAATTTTAGCTCCATCTCCAGCTTTTAGCAGAATTCAGCAGCCAGTGGAGCATTCACAGTGAATCGCCAGGGAAGTGTAAAGCAAAGGCAGGCTCGGGGTTGCTTGGGGTGATTCTCGCAGGCTGTAAGATCCATACCTGCAGAAATCCATCCCCACGAAGGTTTGCAGACTCCTTTTGAGGCAGCGTGGATGGTGGCACACAGCGCCTGCTGGCATGGGCATGTTAAAGAGCAATGTATGTGCCACAACAGACAATGAAAGCTGAGCTGGTGGCAGTGGGGGGGGGCAGAATCCCTCCTCCCATGTCCACCCCTGTGCCTAGCTCAGTCCAGTGGCACCAGGGCAGAACCGCAGGGCTCAGCCTCAGAGGAGCAGAATGAACCCAGAGCAAAATTAAACCCAAAATTCAGCAAGTGTCAACTACCTCCCTCTGCTCTTGCCACAATAAAGGCCATGACATTTTCTAAACCTGGGATTTGAAAGAAAACATTTAAAGTAATAATTTGTGCACCTCTCTCTTCCTCATTCAGATGCAAGTATTAACTCATTTCATTACGTTTTTAGCCAGCTAAACAAGTGCCACAAGCATTTTTGCCATCAGTACTTACGTGCCAAATAGAGGCTCGATTTACCACGTGCTAAATACTTCCCTGCAGACTTTCTTTTAGTGTTTTATACATATGAGTGAGAAACTCAGAAATGGTGGATACCAAATTCAGCTTAAAGCTGATCCTGCACTGAGGGTATGGCCAAGACTTTGACTTCGAGCTGTGCTGCTTTTATAAGCGATCCAAAAACAATGCTGTAGGCTTTATTACCGAGCCCGTCCCACACGTAATTTGAAGGCTGAGGACTCCTGTGTCTGTGTGAAAACAGAGAGAAAAGATACACAGAAAATCTTCAAGCTGCCTTAAAAACAAAACCGAAGAATCAGAAATGTATTACGTGCCCCGAGTACATGGCAAATTGAAAAACTGACAGTGGTGGATAGCCTGTACACTGACATTTATCTGTTCGGTTCCTCTGCACAGACTTTGAGGATGTTCTTTGGTGGATTAATGTCTCTCAGCTAAGAATGTGCTATAAAAAAAAAGCGAGGAATGCAGCTGATAAAATTAATGAAACAAATCGTTGCTGAAAAGCAGTTGGTGAGGTGTGAATTCGAAAGCTAGTTTCCTAATACAATATTTGTAAAATAAACAGAAATTAATAGCCATTAATATTAACATAATTATCTTAGCTGAGAATGTTGAACTGTTGCCTGTTTTGTGCTTTTCGACTGCAGCATCTCACTGCAACTGTGTTTGTGGCTGGGGAATAATCTGCTTGTGTATGCTGTGATGACACAAGAAATAAAACGTGGTAAAAGGAATAAAATGTGAATTCCCATCTCAGCAAAGAGTAACTCCACAACACATATATTTTTTCTGGCTTTCCCATAAGGTGAACATTTCGGCACGGCTTCCTTCCCAGCCCCACTTACATCGCAACACTGAGCCCAGCTCACACGAGAAACTCATTCCAGTTAACACAAAAAATAGCTAACACGAAAACTTCCCCAGGTCTTAAAACGGCTCTGAGAGCTCCTAAACTTCCTACAAGCCCACCCCGTCCCCATGCTGTCCCCAGCCAGCTGGGCTGCAGGGCCAGGAGCTCCCACTGCAGTGCTGCTGGTGGCTCTGTGCAGGTTGGGGTGCCACTGGGAAGCATCACATTGGAGGTGGCCCTGGGGATGAGTTTCCAGGTGAGCATCTCAACTTTCCCATGCACGGCAGAAGCAAATTCAGGTTCTGCGCAGCTCCATGCATTGCTGCCTTTCAGGCCAGATAAAATGTGAAAAAGATGGTGTTTTCCACGAGAAATGGCTTATTTTTAGTCCTGCAGATACCGCAGTGGCTTGCTAGTGAAACCAGGCACTCTGCATGCTGAAATAGAAATACCAGCACCTCTTAAAGACAAAGCACAGAGAGGAAAGAGGGGATTCATTCTTTAAATCACCAGAGCAATGTGAAGCATGTCCACACTGCAGCAGTTTGTTGGTTGGGCTTTGCTGGATGCAAACATCTCCGTGTTAAAGCGGTGCCGTTGGGTGAAGGGGTGCGCGGCCTCGGGCAGTGCAGCAGGCAGGATCCATCAGTCTGCATGCCAGACATCCCAGTTATAAAACCTGCAGCACGAGGGGTGCCCAGCAGGCAGGATGGGGAGAGTTTCAGCTTTGGCTTCTGCAAGATCCATCTCTAATTTGCAGTTTGGTAGATCCCACACAAAGAAGGGAGCATATGTTTTATAAAAGAGTCCTTTCTTTGAAGCGAAATGAAATGCTGAAGGTTTTCTGAGCTCATATTTCCTTTTAAAAACCTGCATTCACCCACATCCAGCCCCAAAGAGTCTATCTGCAGGAGCTGGAGTGGTGTGAAGAACCCAA
>PPHD01016806.1:0-15371 GCA_002909625.1 Bambusicola thoracicus
ATAATATATATGAGATACTGACTTGCTGACTTATGTTGTGAAAAGCTGTTCCAAATTTCTTCCATTTTACAGCAAGGCAAAAGTAATCAAAACAATTCCTTTAGGTAACTGCTAGCGATTGTGACAAGAGATTTACAGCTGCCTCTGTGAGCAGAAGACTTATGTTGGCTCACAGAGGAAACGGCTGCTGCATGAAGAGTGAACACCGCCAGTGAATGAAAAATGTTTGCATAGGAATTACATCCTCTTAGGTTTCATAACTCAAGCCTTCTTACATAAATGCCAGAGCATTTGGTTCAGAAAGCAGAACAAGAGAGGGCATAGCAGGGCTTCCTGGAGCCTGTGTGTGTAAAGGAAGGACAGAACTTCACGTCAGCGTCCCTTTCAGTCACAGCCTGCTTCTTACTCGTGTTCTGCTTTACATCCTATCTCTTGCCCCATTCACTGTGGCTGGTGTTTTATCAGGGGCACCACCTCAATGGCATCTGCAGAGGAAATTATAACTTTAATCTGACGCCGAGGGGTATTTTTTGGTCAATTGATGGGCAGGATTCTGGATGATCAGCACTTGGTGGCACGGGTAGTTCAGCAGCTCATGAACTGACTTCAAATGGTGACTATCAAATCACTCTGCAACTGCTTTTCTGCTCATATAACTCATACTGACTGACACTGCTTTCTTCCTCAGTAGGTGCTTGTGGTGATAAGATGGAGCCTTCCCCGTTTAATAGAAGACAGTGGACTTCTCAGTCTTTGAAAATCACTGCGAAAGAGCTTTCTCTTGTCAACAAGAATAAGTCATCAGCTCTTGCAGAGAGGTTCTCCAGGTCAGTACTGCGAGGATTCTGAGCACAGTCTGTGTGGGAAGGTTAAAGCTGAGATACTGCACAATACCTGCTTCACCGATGGTTGCGTTGCTTCTCAAAAAGAATATTGCTCTGTGGGCATTTACATTTCTGGTTCAGTGTATGCTGTGCAAAACTTCTTCTAGTGGCTGACATTGTTTCAAGTATCAGAGCTATAATCTCTTCTTTCTGCTGTCAGAAAGTGTGATTACAGGTGGATTCTCAGGGTATAGTGTTGGAGTGTAGGCAGCTACTGCTGATGGACTTTTACTCCATCAAAAAAGGGATTTTGCAGCTTCTTGATGAGCTGCATAGGATTCTCACTTCACGTGGGAGCTGGGCAGCCAAGTGGCCTAGACTTGCATTAATGGTGTAGCAGTGTTTTATTTAAATCTTGAGAATGGGAGGAACTTTCTGGAGTCGACAGAGGAAGGATAATCACGTTCTGGACTTTACACAGAGATGCTGCTCTGTAAGTACACTGTCCTAGGAAAAGCTGCTTGCTTTGACCAGTCTCGTTAAGGTAATTTATTCGCTCATTGAAACTTGATTACAGAACCTCGTCATCTTGCTAAATGTTGGTAATCCTTTGGAAAGGGCTTATTGGAAGTAATCCAAACTGCTACTCCTTAATCAAGCGGAGTCCCTCTACATAAGCAGTGTCAGTTCCTTGCAAAAACACAGCACGGCTTACTGGCTTTGCCAACTCTGACACTGACAGAGAGGAGTGTTTTCTTCTAAATTGTCATTACTTAAATATTTGTACGTGGGAATATTGTTTTAATCCCCGTAGTGTTTAAATGATCAGTTTTGCCAGGTCAGAGACATGCAAATTTGCAGCAGCAGATACTTAAACAGTGCGCTGCGGTGGGCTGACTTACTGAGTGCTGCCTGAAACCCTTCAGTCCTTGTGTGTGTTTTCCAGTTTGGTGGAGCACTTTTATCCCCGTGTCTCTATTGCTTTTTCCAGCAGTATTGATCTCTGTTCCTCCATAAACTTATTTTCTCAGCACGTCTCATTCCAACTTTGGAAGCTCTGCGGTATACAAGACATAGGTTGGTACATTTGTGTGAATTAAAGAGGGCCAGCTACAATTCAGTCTGTACAGTAAATGCAATTTGTAGAGCAGCAATAAACAAGAGTGCGATCTGTCTGCTCTTCTGCATGAGGAGAGAAGAAACCTGCATAGGAGCACACAGTTCACAAAAGGGAAGGTCACTGAGGTTCATCAGCTGTAAGGCAGGTATTTGTGTGTAAGTTTCTTTTTCCTTAGAAAGACTCTGGTCCTTCTAAGGGGCTTTTTTTCCTCAGAGCCCCTGATACATGTTAGTTCTTGGTTTGATATCAACCATTATTTAAAGTCTGAAGCTGTTGACTTACAGTATCAGTGACTCATTTATGGCCTGTAACATACTCATAGTTTTATCAAAAGTAGAATTGCACAGAAGACAAAGACCCGGAGATAAGAAAAACAGAAACATGTTGAGGGATGGTTCTTTTCTTTGAAAAGCACAGCTTTGGTTACAGATGGCAAAATGTGTCTGATCAGATTAATTTGTGCATTTCAAAAGCAAAGTGCAATCGCTGTGCAGTGCACTGATGAGTGAGGGCGGTGTGCTCCGAGCTGTGGCTGCATTTACTCCCAGCAGAGTGGCGTGCAGATTGCTGGGAGTTTTCTGTAGCTTCTTAAAGGACTTTGATTCATGATCCAGGGTGGCTTATCTTCACAGGGCTGTGATTAACGTTTCCACTGCTGGGGTGGTTCAGCTGCTCGTGAAGCAACTGCTGAATTGGTGCAGTTTACCACTCAGCATAGTACGATAAACTGGCACTTATGTAGATTTTCTGTGTATGCCAAGCTGTAATTTGTTACGGTTCAGCAGCTGCCGTATAAATAGCTGAGGCAATATTCCTGTGAGGGGACACAGCAGACAGCTGGGGGGAAGAAACAATGCAGCTATTCCGAGGTAAACTGCCTAGATTTGAGAATGAGAGTGCTTAGCTAACAAAAATTATCAACCCATGTTATTACTGCAAGCTGGATGACTTAAAACCTGTCTGTCATTTTGCATTGTTCAGATACTATTCACGACTGTTCTTTCCAGCCTTGGGTTTTATTTGGTAGGTGCACAGAGTCCTAGGTGGAAATGAAATCTCAGCCGTCTTCATGGTCATTCAGTATTCTAGTTTAAAACTGTTGTGTTTTGTTTTCCTCCTTCCTACTTCCCAAAGGTATCAGAAAGCAGCTGAAGAAGCCACGGCTGAGAAAAAAAGAAATGTAAGTATCTGTTTCCTAGGCAATAAGCAACAGCCTGCAAGCAGAATGGATCACCTGCATGAAATGTTCCTGTGGCAGTTTATTTTGGGAATATCAAAGCTGTTGCTGTGTGTCCTACAAAAACTCAGACAGTGTCTGCCTTTGACCCATTCCCTCTTCTTTTCACAACTGGGAATGAAAGGAAAGAAAATCAAGTGACTTGCCCAAAGCTACATGTTGAATCACCAGTTCACTCCTAAGCAAAAGGCAGAACGAGTTGGCTGTCATTTCTAACCACAGCCTCTTTGTTCTTAGCTGTAGGCAGTTATGTGGTACCTCTTCCTTAACTAAATTTAAAAGTCTGCTTAAGAAGAAGCTGCCAACCTCTCCGAAATCTCACATGCATCTCTTTGATAACTGCAGCATCCATTAAGGGATCTTCTCTGAAATGGTGTGCAGAGTTCAATCTGTCCCTGAATGTGGGAGAGCCATCCTTCCTGGCTCTGCTTGAGCTCTGCGTTCACCCTGCACTGCACTTGCTGCTATGGGGTCAGGAGACCCTGATGGAAGACCAGGTGTTCACAGCAGACCTTTTAATTTTCATTTTAAAGGAACGGGACATATAGGTATGCTAGAGATCTCTGTAATGCTTTAGAAGTCATTTTGCTTCTCTCTGGGATACAGGAGTGATAAAATGCGTGTTCTAAAAATTATTCCCCAGTCTTAAGTTTACTTCATTGCTTCTAAGATCAGGAATAGGCAAATCCCAAGCAAAAATGACTGGGGCTATAAAGTATGCCAGGACTTCATGGCAATATGTCTCACATCCAGAGTTTGGAAACCTGATGTGCAGTTTTAAGTACTTCTGTTACATTACAGCATTTGCCTTACAACTTCAGTACTTTCTTTTAAATACAGTCAGCAAGTGAGCTGATCTTTCTGAAGCCTAGATGGATTCAAGTTAATTTGCAAAGCAGTGTTCAAAATGTGACCAGAAGAGTAATGGGGTGAGAGACTTAAATCTTAATATAGCTGCTAATCCTGTTTAATTCCTGTAAGCCTTGCAGACCTGCTCCACTTGCAATGAGTCTGATACACAGGGGACTCCGTAAGGGAGGGACAGCAAAAATGCAATGCTGGCAGGTAATAGATTTGAATGAATCAAACATAGGCTGGCCTGTTACTCTGAGGAGGGGTAACTGCTTGTGAGCAAAATTAGCATGGAAAGCATTTGAATGTGCTCCGTGTATTACCATCTAACTCACAATGGTAAGGCAACACTCGTGCTTTGTGTGAATGTTTCCTGTCTAGAGCTTTCAGTGTGTTGAGTGAGATAGAAGAAAAAGTCCAGCAAATGATCTGGTATTTATGAATGGAAGCAAACAGAAATATCTTGCCTTGTGCCTTCCTTAAGCCTTACTCTGCATAGTAGAAAATAGTGAAGCCAGATCTCTTGTAAGTGCAGTGTTTATGTTTGGTGCTAGTACAAATGCAAAAGATCAAAAAGTACTGGTTTTTGGAAGCTAATCAGTAGCTTTTTGGGAGTGTTATTAATTGTTGTCTTCTGAAGCAGCTGGAAGACATTGCAACTCTTGGCACACCACCCATCTCTGTGGCTGCGTTTTCTGTTGTTTGTTTGTTCCAGGACTAGAGACCCTTGTTATGTGGGTTTGGGTCCCCTTCCCTTCATGTGTGGATTGGAGCCTTTTGTGTGTCATTTAACTCATTAGACCTTGACTCCCTTTTTCCTTATAAGGCCATCCTGTTTGCTCACTTCCTGCTTTAGCTCCTGACTTTTCTCTTCTCCCCCCTCCTTCCTTTCCTATCCTGGATGCTTTCTCCATGTGGCACAGTTGTAACTATTCACAGCTGTCTGAAAAAAGCCGAGAGCTGAGATCGGTACTGAGCCTTTAACTTCCTTTCTCATAGAAAGGAAGTACTTCATCAGGCGCATAACTGGAATTTAACTTCTTGTTCTTTCAGAGCACAGAAAATCTTCCCCCTCATTTTAAGAGAGGGAATCTGAGCGTACTAAAGAAGAAGTGGGAGAATCCAGCGCCGGGAACGGAGCCTCGGAAGGAAACGCTACGGAGCAGCTGTGCTGAGGTTAGGCACAGGGTCGCGAGCCCCGAGCTGGGAGTTGGAAGCAGCCTTGCTTTTTCCTCAGACGCAGAGCAGATCCCGGCAGCCGGCGCAGCATCTCACGCCCAGGCCTCTTCTGGCACCCCTGGCCAGCTGCAGAGTCCCGGTGTTGACAGCGGAAAGTCTCAAAGCCACTCACCGGAGAGTGGTAAAATGGAAAACTATCTGAGAGAGTCCAGAGAAGTGGAAAAGCCTGAAGCCAGTGAAAACGCGGAGTCTTCGGGGAAGATAGAGAAGTACAGCGTTCCGCTGAACAAGTTAAAGATGATGTTTGAAAAGGGTGAAGCAGCTCAGCCCAAGGTAAGGATCCGACCTTGCAGATCTTAAGGGAAACTAAAAGTGCTGCCTGCGGGGCATTGGGAAAAATCCCCGGAGGGAGTGGCTGAGAGCGACCGACTGAGTGATGGCATTCATTGTTTGAGTTGAATCATAACGTAGCCACTGTTAGTAACTTATTTGAGCTGTGTGAGTACGTGTAGGGTGCTGCTCTGCTTTGTGGACTGCTCGCCGCAGATGTGCGATGAATTTGCTTTTGATTGAAGGTTAACGTTTAAAATGAGAAAAATGTGTGGAATTTATTAAGAATTTTTTCAAAGCGTGAAGGGAGTGTTTATCTCCCGTGAAGATGAGTTGCATAAACAGTGTCAAAATAGACATAGCTATATACAAAGGTTGTTTGAAGAGAGCTCAGCAGTATCGGCAGTCGCGGTTGAGATGGATGCGCTGCCAGGGCGAAGGGCTCTGTGTGTATCTGTGTGTGCATCACACGACCAGACGTAGATGTGTGGATAGAAGAGCTGTGAAATACCTCTTGTCTTTTCCTCGCTCTTCTTTCATCTTCCTATCTTAACAAATGTTTCTTATCAAAAAATCCTCGCCGGGTAAAAGAAGCGGAGATCGCCACCCGAGCTGCCGCCTTCCCTCGTTTTGACTTGCAAATGCATAGGGCTTGCATTTTCCTACAACTGCTCATGAAATCTGATCCTGCATGTGGACTGCAGACTGTGTATCCCGAGGGAGAATTGCTTAACTAGAAAATGAGTTGCATATGCCATTGACTTGCAACACAGTCCCGAGGCTGGTGGAGTTTCCAGTTTTCTCATAGTTTCCTACACTTCTGGCTTTGTTTTACTGCGAGCGATTTTCTTGCGCTATTGAATAAAACTAGCAGATTTTGTAAAGGGTTTTTTAAGACATGTCTCAGTTAGGGGCTTCGGAGGGGCAGCTCTTTGTTAAGGAAGTTTGGGGTCTGTATATGGTAATTGCATGGCTTAGATTTTGTAGTCTTTGTCGTTCTCTAAGAGCCACCCATACCATCAGGGCTGTTCTCAGGGTGGGACGTGGAGGGTGATTTCCTGATAGCGCTGCTCTGAACTCCTGCTGAAGGATTAATCCGGCAGGATTCCTCAGGAAAGTTCCATCTTGCAGATGGATGTGAAGTAATTTTATCTTAGCCTGGGGAATAAAATTGTTTCGGAGATGACTGAATCTGGAACTGATAATTCTCTTAAGCTTAGTCATTTGAATGTGGTTGAAATCTGAGTGAACGCAGTAAATATCATACAGGAGATATTAAGTTCTTCAGGTTAGGTTCAAATCCTGTTCCTATTCCAAGTTAATCTAGTTTCTTTATAATTCTGAAAGGGAAAAGGCATGAAGGGCTCTGAAGTTTAAGTCGGGGGGAGGGGTGTCTGATCAGAAAGCACTATTGTAAGGTTTCTGGTTCTGGGATTTTATCTGGGGATTGGAGGATGATGTCATGTAGTCACGTACAATGAAGATAGTTCAGCGCCGTGGGGACACAGATCTTTTTCACTGAGGTAGGAACTGACTGCGGGATCTGCGGTTCTCTCTTGCATTTGTACTCTTCCTGAACCCCGTTGATTGATAAATTCCTGGTTTAAGTGCAAGCAAGGCTTCCTTCACCTGAGAAGTGGTCATTTTCCTTGGTATTTGCTTCATTCTTATGGTATAAGCACTGCCAGAGCTTTCCTGACAAAAACATCTGTGTAAGTTAAGTGGCAATATGGCTATAGCTTCATGGCAGTAAAGATAAAAGAACTCGCCTGGTTGCTGGGTAAGTCCATGGCAAGAATCCAGGTTACTGCCTGGACTTCCTCACTTGATCACAGACTCTGCAAAAACCCGTTCTGATTTTCAGGGCAAAACTCTCCTAGTTTAATCATCTGGTTGTTCAGATTTTGCTCTGCCTTCTACAACCTCGATAGAAGGCAGATCGTTTTCTTCCACGAAGACACAGTATAAATACTTCTCAACACGTTAGTCTGAACCAGGAGCAGGCACACAGAGGCCAAACATTAGGCCTTTTATCAATTTCAAAGAATTCTTCCTGTAAGTGATAACAAAAACATACCCAAGGAAGATCAGAAGGAAAGAAAGAGCAAGCAGTTCTGCAAGGCTCACTAAAGAAGTTATCTCTAAGTTGGTTTGTGTTCCTCCTTTAAGGCAAAAACTTACTCTGCCTTGTGTGTCTAACCTAATGCTCAGGGTCACATTTGACACAGTTGTCTATAATGAAATAGGTGTAACTTCTTTTTGGTCTCTTGCCCAACAGCTCCTTGTGCCCCAGGCGAAATGCTTTTAGCTCTATGATACCTCTGCACTCCCTTCTTTTGTCTTAGAACATTGGGGCTTTCCAGACACGAGGAATGTTTTATTTCATTTTGCAAGCAGCACAAGCTGCAGCACTGGAATAGTGGCCCACCCGGAATTACAGAGGAAACTGAGTGGGATAAGCCTAAACCTGGGGGTAAGGGATTCCTTCGTGCTAACAGTGTTACCTTCCATGCACCCTAATCAGCCTAATTCCTTGTGGTCAGGCTGTTGGTGGTAGTGGAGAAAGTCTCTCACCTTCCTTTTGGTAAACATTTTTCACTTACTGCTCTGCTTCTTTTTCTTCCACAGTGTGAGACTATTGATGTAAAATCTACACATCAGCTTTACCCAGTCTGGGTTTTTCTTTCTTTTCCCCAGGGAGATGCTGGTAGTTTCTTTCAGGAAGTTGGAAGCCCAGACACCAGATCTAAATTTCTTAAGACTTTTGTTCCCCAGCAGTGAAGTCTTCCTCATGAATGCTGCTCACCAGTTTAACTTCCTGTGTGTCCGTACTACAAACTTTGTTCCATTTGTAGCTTCATCAGTCCTGCTGTATGCAAGAGAATGTATGTGATCCATATAACAAACACAAAAACACCCACAGCTTATCTGAATTCACTAGTTCAGAGTTTCAAGTGGGATAATGGACTTGCTTTTTCTATCTTTATAGGGTCTTCTCTCACTGTGTATTTTGCCCATAAGGATATTTTCTCTATGCTAATGAAAGGCTAGACCCTTTGAAGGGCCAATTTTTGAGCTGTAAGAGCTTCAGATGCGTGGACTGAAGGCGACGTGAAAGCAGACGTAGGCTGAAGAATCATCATCTAAGGATAGTTTGCTCAGAAAAAGGAATCTGCAAGTTCTTACAAGTGTGCAGACACTCCCAAACTGAACCTATCAACGCACTCGGTGGAAGGAAAAGGCTTGTCATAGCTAAGCTCTTTTCCAGTAAGAAAAGTTAACAAAGCCTTAAACCACAGAAATAAGAAATATTTCCCATGCTAATGGAAAAAAAAAAAAAAAAAAGTTTTCCAGCTGCATTTTCCTTTCCTGGTAAAGTGCTGTTTTGTATGCCAAAGCAGCCTGATTTTTCACAGTGATTGTCTTACACTGCAGTTCTGTTTAAATAAAACGTTGGAATTTCCTTCAGGTTGGTGACCAGTTGCTGGAAGGAGGTGGGGGTGCAGGGATGTGTGGTTGTAGCATCTTGCCAAACCTGCCTTCTTTCTCTCATCAGCCTCAGAAGTAATTTCTAACCATCTCTGTGATTTAACCTTTCCTAAGGAGGGAGATAACAAAGATCTGCCACCTTCCAGTATTTGGAATGTTGTCTTTCAGCTGTGAAAACATCTTATTTCAGTGAGGTCCAATTAAATACTGCATTTCATGAACATTCAGCTGCTCTGAAGTTTTTTTCACAATCCTTCTCACTGAGCACACGATTTTGGGGAGTTGGTCTCAACAAATGAGCCTTCAATCTGATTGAGCCAGCCACAACACTTGTGTTGTAACTACAGAACTGCCCAGCAGCGCAGCCTTGCAAATAGTGATTATCCTGTTTATCTGAGAATATTTATCTCTAGCACTCTAGCTTAAGCCTTATCAGACCTAATTAGGGAATTATTTGGTACCAAGTGCATGAGAGATCCAAAGCAAAACAAATAGCTCTAGATAACTTTTGTTACCATAGTATTTTTTTCCCCTTCTGTAGCTGAAAACCAATGCAGATTTCTGTTATCTTACTCCTTCCGTCATTCTTTTCAATTTTAAATCTTCATCAAATGACTTTGAGCATCAATTTCATGAGAAGTGGTATGAGATGCAAAAATCTAGACTGAAGTTTTGTACTTGCAGTGGTAAAAAGCTCACCTGTGTGGTTATCTGACTTTTCAGCCAAGATATCTTATTGAAGGACATTTACCAACCTCTTCACAAGAGTGTTTTCCAGGTGACAAAGGGTCATGTATTCTGTGATCAAACTTAATATTGGTTAAATAAGATGTCACCTGCTAGACTTGTTTATTCTAGCAAAGCAGATTTGCTAGTGACACCTGTGCATCTTAAAGGATTAAATGCAACAATCTTTGTTTGCCCAGGCAGCTGATAGGTGGGTTCTGTCTCTAATAGGTTGCTAGAGACCAGAGGAAGACAGCAATTGGTAGGAGGATTTCTGAAAACAGCTTCTCTTCGGAGGACCTTGATGTTGGCCAAGGAGAGAAGAGTCACAGCGCATCAGGTGAGTAATCCCCCTGTTTGTTTGTTTGTTTTCCCCAGTTTATATAATATATATAATAGAGAAATACTATATGCAACAGAATGGAAATGAATTTTGCCTTTCATAAGTAGAAAGAAGTGTAACTGTCTCCTATCTGCAAAGTCCATGTGATGCAAACATCCCATGTAATTAACTCAATCTTGCTGTGAATGTTAAAGCATTACCCCCTTAAGCAAAGGAAACTGAGGCACAGGAGATAACTAGCATTAATCAATAGAAGTAGTTATTCCTATAGCCATAGGAATACTACTTTTAGTAGGCAATCTAATTTAGAAAATAAGCAGTGAATAGATGATAGGTCTTCCTTGTTTTAATTCTTGTCCTTCCTACCTTATCCTGATGTTCTCAAGGATGAGTGAAGCTAAACTGAGCTAATTTATAACGTTTGTTGTTGAAATCCTCGTCTTTAACACATCATGTGGTGAATATTTTCGTGGTGAAGGTGGAAGTGGCAAGTGAAACTGCTTTGTGTTCTGTGTCTTCTCTAAAAGACTTGAACAACTGTGCCTCTACAGCAATGATGTGAATTTCCACTTAGCTGCTGTAGCAGCTGCTTTCATTTGACAGTAACAGTAAAATGGTCATCAGTGTTCATACTGTTTGCTTCTGAGACCCCTGGCTGAAATCTGTGTCAGGTGAATGTACTACTTCTGAAACTGGCTGGGTAGATTCCAGGACTTGGAACCTGTAACTGGAGAATTTCTGTCACACTGGTAAAGGGATGGGGTTTGTAGTTTTCATGTGTGCTATTGGTGCTCATGGAAGTTGCTCTTTATCATGTAATTCTTTTCATCTTGTAGATGCAAGTCCAGCACTCAGCCCAGATAAGATAGAGACCAAGAAAAGCCTGGAGATGCCTCGCTTAACAGAAACTTCAATAAAGGATAGGTTGGCAAAGTATCAGGCAGCTGTGTCCAAGCAGGGCAGTTCCACAGGCCTTGTGACCACGGTAAGTCTGTTTGCCTTGGGTAGAAGTGAATTTTAGCCCCAACCTACGGCTGGAAAGATGTTACAGAAACCAAGCTTTTTGAAGATAATGCCGTCTTGTTTTGAAAAGACCTTTGTGCTCGTGGGGCTCATTTCTAATGAAGAGTTGCCTCTACTGCAGGGAGAAATAAGTACTTGCATCGTGCTGGAGTGATCTTGAAAGCTTTCCAGGGAGTTAATTGCTAGCACCCTGATTGCAGTCCTTCTGAAACTTCACTGACCTTCTTTTATCTGCTCTCTGCATGTTAAAAACAAACAAAAACCTCACTTCTATAATGTACACTAGCTTTAAGCTAGAGGAAGTGGTCTCTACCTAACTGAAGTGACTTCTCAGTTTTGTTTGTGGTGGAGATTTGATTCTGCAGTTCTTGGGAGGAAAATCAAGTAACCTTCGTGGTATGAGTGGAATGGCACTGCAGCCAGTGCAGCAAATGTCGTTATCTGCAAATTGCTCGTTTGAATCCTGTTTCTCACTTGTATTCGGTTTGCCATATGATTTTTTCCAGTTTGTGGCTCAGAGTAGTAGCCAATTCAGTAATGTCTGTCCTAATGGCAAGAGATTTACCATAGATTTTCTTTTCTCTTGAAACTGTCATTTGCAATTCCCCAGTGCTATCAGTTTGAGTGCCAGTGCAGCCTCAAGCTCTTAGGAAGTCCCATTTAGCAGAATTTCTTTTGGTCTTGGCCTGGCATGTCAATAAGGGCAGCAGGTAAGGTGCTGATGAGGTTAGTGTTTGCAGTACTCAGAATAGAAGCTGTAAGTCTTGGTTATTTTCCTTTTTTGCTGCCAAAGGAACTAAGTGTCTTTTGATATGGCAGTATGGTATTTGTACTTCCCTTCTCCGAAAAAGTGTGTCATATCTATGCTGCAAAAGAGAGAAATAATCTCTCCTGGGATCAGCTATTTTGTGGGCATTGTTGTGTAATCAGGTCTGGATTAAAACTGGTGGATGTTTTTGCAGTGGGTTAGAGAAATGGTGTGAGGCAATTCTTTTAACAGCATCGCAAGTGACACAGGAAAGGTAGGGAGAGAGAGCAGCATATTTAGAGATCTGTGTATCAAAACATCAGCACTTAGTTACGTACCTGTTAGACTCAATTAGCTTACAGAATCCAGTGAGCTCCTAGTGCTGGCACTTGGCTATCTGTCTTCCATGTTACAAAGAAGATGCTTTGTGAACAGCATGAGTCTTTCCCCAATTATCTTGAATCCTGCGGCAATGAAACACGAGGTTGTGCTGGATTATTATTAAAGTGAAAGATTCTTTTGTGTAAATCTTAAGACAGTTTGTAAAGAACAGAAATCTTGGTAAATAACAGTTGGTTTTTTCCCCCTTTTTTCCTAGCATAGAAACAAGTAGGATTTGCTTTTATATTGTACTTATCAATTACTCAGCACTTTATATGGTGCTTATCTTGAAAAGTTAACGTATGGAAAGATGTGGAGTGAGCAGGAGAAAAGTGGAAGAGTTGATCTGAAAGGAAATCTGCAGTCAGAGAAAAGGGCTGTCTTGTCTTCACAGCATAAAATCCTACAGCCCCATCTCTTTTCCTCGTTAAAATCCATAACTTTGCAAATGTGTATTGGTTTTTTTTTTAAGCTCTTTCTCTTAGTTACTGCTGTATATGCTAGGAAAACAGTTTACAAAACAACAAAAAAAGAAAAATGGCAAGTACTTTCCTAGGAGAAAAGAGCCTGTCAACTTTTAAGTGCTTTATTCTATAGAATGAGATTCAAGCCAGTGAAAGTGAACTCAAGAATTACAAATCTGAGCAGAAGGAGAATATGCCACCAAGTTTTGAGGACTGCATTTCCTATCAGGATGGGGAGAAGGTAAGATGCTCATGCTGGTGAAGATGAAGGACTTCACTGTAAGTGGAACAAGTTGCTGAGTTTCAGCTGAGATGTTTGTTCCACATGCTATTTAGAAATTGAATCTCAGCAGGTGACTGCATACCTGCAGAATTCCTTATTTGTTTAATCTAGGCTGTATCTAAATTATAAGCTAGCAGGTCTCAATCGAAGACATTTAAAGTTGTAAAGAACATCTAGAACTAAGTTTTCTTGCAGGTTTCCCATCTTCTCAATGATGACATGTCGTTGGTGTGGCAGATCCTTTGTCATACTTATTTTTTAGTGGCTTCAGCAGTTGATGAGAACTGAAACCTCTGATTTGGGGTTGGTTCTGTTTGACTTTGCTGTTAATATTTGATTATGGTGAAGTCACCTAAACTTTTGTGTCATATTCCCTAATAAAAATAACAATTCTCGAGTAGGTATTTGTTTGTTTTAATAACTCAAAGGAGGAAAAGCTTTGTGTGATGCACGTAAAAGGGACTTTGTCACCATTTCTTCTCCATTTAGTGGCTACATCTTGGTTAAGGCAGCAGAGAGTGCCAGTCTGGGTTTGCTCCCATTTTTGAGCTTCAGCTGTAAATTGAGGCTAAATTACTCTCTGAATACAGAGATAATAAAGCATGCTCAACCATTTGTGTTCTAAACTGGGATAGCAGACGGGATAAAAGTAGCTGAATAATAATTGGGGTACTGTGTATTCAAGCCATTCTGAACACGTGGCAGCCTAATGCCAGGAGGGCTTTTAGAGCTTTCCAGCCTTCCTTGGGCCAGGAGCCAAATAGCTGCTTTCAGCTGTTCGTTACTGACAGCTGAGCAGCTCCGTGTTTAACTGGTTGAGGCTGCTTCTGCTAAAAGGTGAGTTAATTAAAAGAACACCTGTGAAATCAGAATGTTTTTCTGCTGCTGTATGGGAGATTTGAATGAAAGTGATCATACTCAGCAGTAGTTGCAAGTTACTTGTTGAACAGTCCAGGCGTAATAAAGAACCTGAAGAGAACGTTGTTTAGGAATCAGGATTGTCCATTTGAAATGACACAATGAAATCTGGAAATAAGCCTAATTAAAACTACTAGTATGAATGGCAGCAATAGGAACCTTCAGGCAAAAAGAGAGCAGAAGAAACGTGCTAACTTTCTCTGCCATTTTTTACACTGAGTCCATGACAGATTGAGAAATCAGATAAGTGTGACTCCAACACCCACAGAACGTGCTGATGCACTTCCCAGTACAACAGTGTTTGTTACTTTGTCAGTAGAACAACGTGTGTTAATTTATGTAACTTGCTTCTTCCGTTAGCTCGTTAATTTGCATGTCAGCTGCCTGCAATGGACCATTCAGTCATTAAAGAGAATTAATGATGACCTGCCATTAATCTTGTTATAGTAGTTTAGTTTCTCAGTGTAGCTACTTAAAGCTATTTGATAGCAATAGTGCCAAATTTAACAACTGTACATTAAGTGCTTTATCTGTAATGTGTTCAGTATCTGAAACAGATTTATAACCACCTCGTAGAAAAACGGTGGAAGTTGAGGGATTTGTTGTTGTTAGGGTTTTCTTTTGTTTTGGAAAGCGCTGCCTTTGAATGCTTAAGTATCATTGATTTGTCAAATGTTGGAGGGAGCCGTGAGGTTTCCAGTAAATGTCTATTGCTTGGTGGCCAAGGACTTTCTCAGTAAGAACTAGGAAGTACATCAACGAAACCAAAGACACTTTCTAATGATTAAGATAAAGACATGCAAGCTGCAGGTGTTTGGGGAGAAACAAAATTACAGTGTTTGTGTGAACACTATAGCAGATGATCTGAACATTGCAAGAGCTGTAACTGTGAGGATATCTGCCTGGTAGCAAGCACTGAATGTTCTTGACAATCAGCTGGACTCTGTCTTGGGCCTTACAAAACAAAAAACGTAGCTTCATGCATCCCTTAGTGTGGCCAGTCTGTTCCTGAGTGCTTATGCTGTCACTCTGTTACCTGGGCCATGACTTGTAGACTTGTGAAGATCGCAGGTGCTCATTGCCCACTGTTCTCTTGCAGGTTTCTGTAGGTGAGAACAGCCTATCTTTCCACTCTAGCCTTTCAGAGGATGGGAATGGTAAGCACTGATTTTTCTGCCTTGGCAAGAGTGGGATGTGTGAATGAGGACGAGTGCTCCCTCTTATCAGTCAGTTCTTGGTAGGATGCTTAGGACCACTTCTGCCAAATGATAAATTTGACCTAATAAAAACTTCTTCATACTAAAAGCATGTCCTGTGCAAGGCTGAATGTACTTGCTAGTGCAGGACAACTACCAAATACCTTTGGCATTGACCAGAGGTAGACAAGTTCCCATTCAGTTGAGTCCTTCTCATGTTGCATTAGATGTACACCTGAATTCAGGGCACTGTGAGAG
>PPHD01016807.1:0-15371 GCA_002909625.1 Bambusicola thoracicus
AAAAAAAAAAAAAAAAAAAGGATAAGGGAAAAATTACACTTTCTTCTAAGGAATAAGCTGAGTAATAACATGTTAAAGAACAGTAAATTTAAGAATAAAAAAAAGTCCCCTCTGAGCTAAATTTATATTTATTCATTTTACTTAAAATTTTTAGCACAAGATTTTCATAGTTAAGTAAATGTATTACTACTAGAAGATACTAAATTGATTTGAAAGTACGGGACATAAATTACAAAATCACATCAGATTATCATTAAGCAATAAATAGTATATCATTTGTTCTGCTGGAGAAAATGATTTGATGTGGTTTGCCCAGTACTTGTAGGCAATTAGCTTTTAAATGGGAGATGCAGATGGATAGTATTTCATTTGCTTATTCTTTAGAAACTAAATAGGAAATCCTTGGGAGGCCTTGCTGAGTTTACATTGATATTCAATTTAAATGTGCCTGAAATCAATAAGTAATTTGTAAACCTTACAGTTTCAGGAAATTTCTAAATCCTTTCTAATATATCTTTGCACACAATCTTGAGACAAATATTTTAATGAAGTTAATGTTTTTGCTAAAGCAATGAAAGAAGCAGTAATTGAATGATTAGAAAGACTAAATAAATTTGCTGTTTTAAAAATATTCCTAGACTTTGACAGCACTGACCTGACTTTTCATCTTTCCTTGTGTTGAACTAATGGTTTTTATAACTTAAGTGACTTTTCTATTATTTTTTTTACAGGAGCTGCATAGACTTTTATGTCACTGTAATAAACTACATGTATTGTGGTATACACACCATAGAGCCCTGCTCATCCTGATCACTCTTGGTTTCAGAAATTTCCTATAAAAGTCACTAAATACTCTGTAGAATAGTTAAAAAAGAAGAGCAGAAGGGAAAGGTGAGCTGGCACATGTGCATCACAGTATCTTTTGGCATCTTTAACAAAGATCGGTAGCCTTCTTTGACCTTGAAACTCATGAAAACATTCAAACATCACTAGCGTTTACTGCTTAACAAGAGAATTATATTCTCTTAAGATTTTCCACTTGTTAGATATTTTTCTCTGAAATGATTTTACCTCACAAACTATATGATGAGCCATTTTTATGCTGAGCCACTGAATCCTTGCAATGGTCACTACTTAATTTCAAAAACAGTTTGTCTAAATGATGACACTTATCTCTGCAAGGCGTACCACAGTTGGACAGTATTTTCTACCAGATGCATCACTGTCATCCTGTTAATTTCAAAAGCATTCAACAACAACAAAAAAACATCGTACTGAATGATTACGCTAGCTCCCTATTCCTATGTAGAAGCCAAGGACCATTTGAATAATAATTTTATATGATGGGCTATTTACTGCTTCGCTTGAAGAGAGCAGAGTACAACAAAGCTGTGGATAAACTTTCAGGTCACAGAACTGCCACTCTGTAGCCAACCATTTCTATGTTAATGGCTGTGACTTGAGTTTGATTTGAAAATGTGCATGTGATGATTCAGATCACTGATTTCTAGTAAAGAATGTTTTGCAACACAAGAAAGGATGATACTGAGCTTACTAAAAGGACATGCTGCTAGATGACATTACATTCTACAGTACACCTTATTTTCCTGCCTTATGTAAATAGGCTAGTTACTCTGAAGAGAAGCATTTGTCAGTGATTTAGGAGCACTTTAACACACCAAGAATGTTAAGAGGCATAAGATACCCTGGCATAGCTATTACTCTGATGGTGAGAAGGGAGGGAGTGGGGCAGGGTGATCGCTTTCTGCTTCTTTCAAACTAGAAAGCATCTTGTAATGGAAGGGTTTGTTTCACGGTTATGTTAACTTTTCAACAATGTTCCCTGGAAGAAATATGAAAAGCTGTCATGTACTCACAGAATGAGGCTAGTGAACACATAATCTAACATACTGAGCACGTACATGGCAAAATTTCCTTCGAAGGGTTTCTTATTGCCACTTCTTTCCATGTATCACCTTCTCCCTTGTCTTCTGCAAGCCAGCACTCTATGGGCAGACAAATTTCTTGAGAAAGAGGTGACAGTCTTTCAAGTCTGACTTCCTCCAGGTACCAGCTGGGATCATTACCAGTGTTGTCATGGCCAATGCGGATTTTATATAGCTGCCCAAGATCCCTGAGATTAATCTGTAACAAGAAAAAAAAAAAAATCACAGATTTGAATTAAAAAAATTAATCCTATTATATTTTAACAATTCTTCTCACACTGGGCATGCAAGCTTAGTGTCCTGCTAACACGTAACTAGAATTCTTTTCCTCACAAAATGATGCTTTAATATATAATGAATGTGAGAGCAATCAAGCAAAAGCATATGAAGTAGTCTAAGAGTAATTTGACTTGATTACTGTATTATTTGAAGTGACAAAAGGGCTCAAACAATTCAGTTCCTTTTAAGATCTCTTGACAGAATCCTTTTGGTAGTGTGGTAATGAAAGCTTCTAATTCTATACAAATATTTTAATAATCAGAAGTGCCTTCAGTAAATACTGCACACAATTTTACAGTCCACAGAATTACTGTGAGCAGAGCTCCATTAACTATTCCTGCCACTTATCAGTCTGCTGTGGTACACTTTTCCCTTTGTCTTCTGTGTTTATGTGTATTGGTGTCAGGGTTAACTGTTTCTGTAAGTGCTGACGCCAGAGCGCAGCAAATTTAAACAATAAACCATGGCTATGTCACACTGAATACTGCAGCCCTGAAATAAGAACTACTTTGTTTTGGTCTGCAGAAGTTTTTTTGAGCAGTGCTGATGGCAGGAACCTGAGCACAAAAGCAAGGTTAACTGCTCTCATTTCATTTTTGAAAGCTCATGGAAAGGGGAAAATAATCACAGAAGGGGAAAATAAAAATAAAAATTAAAAATATTTATTTTACCTATTTGCTACTGTTTGACATTAAAAAAAAAAAAAAACTGGGGAGGAGTGTGGGTAAAGGAAGGGCACAGACAGACGAGCAGATAAACACCAGCATTACTCCAACAATCAGAATAATCAAAAATGATGAATTAAGTTTTGAGTTTGAAAGTCCTCTGGCTCTCTTCTGGAAGGCAATATTAATGTCTGACCCAGAATGAGAGTTTCCTCTTTGATGGTTTTTATAAAGCAACACTGTAAGTCACTGTTTTCTCTTTGGTTTATATGGTTCAGCTCTGTGAAGCTGGGGAACACTGGGACGCTAGAGACATATCACTTTCACTCTTGTTGAAAAGTTTTCCTATGCACTGACACAGAGAGATGTCACTCTGACATTTCTTGCCCATGAGAATCATCACAAAAGAGAGTCTTGTATTCTTAGTTGATCAACATTTCCTTGTTTCCCTGAAACAAACCTGGTACAGGTTATATGATAGCATCAAGACACCTGTGCTAATGCTATAAAGTCAGAATAGAGTCACACTAATGGATAAAGTAGCAGGTCTTCCTGTATTAAAATAGCACGTTAAAGAGGTGATAACTGAGCGTATGATGATAACTGTTATAATGAAACCAAACACATTTAATCAATGTGCAAAAGAACATGTTTCTAATACAGCAAAGATACAGGACCAGATGAAGGCTCTCTGAAGCTAATCATAAATGTAGCCAAGATGTAGACTAATTTGCCACAATAACCCTCTCACATAGCCGTAAAGCAGAGACCTCTGCAGTGGGCAAGAGACTAAGAAAGTTGCCTTGCAACAATATAATAGAACTCTTCCCCGTTATTGAAAACTGAATGAAATGTAGCATTGGTAAAAACCAAAAGTGATATTCCCCTAATACTGAGGCATTGACTGCTATTTGTGGTTTTATAGGGCAATTTAGTAAAAAAAAAAAAAAAATCGAATCCTCATGCTGACAATGAAATTCTGGCATAGCCCTTGCTGAAAGATGAGTGTCAGAGGCATATTTGCATATGGTGTTCATTATAATGGCTCTTAGCAACTCTCAAAGAGACTCTTTGTTTTCTGAAGCATCCAATCACTCATTTAGCTATGAAACAAACTGAAACATTAGTGATAAAAAAAATCCTGCATATATATATATATATATATTTAGTGGGCATTGTGTGGGTCAGCTGAGAAGTGAATCCATATCTTCCTCAATTATATTAATTTCATTGAATCTATTAAGCTAACAAGCTTCTATTTTCTTTCTGGAGACAAATCTAAGATGGGATGCAGTAGATGTTTGATAAACCACTGATACAACAGGAACGAAGAAAGCTCAAAAAAATAAGCAGATGTGATGACTGACTAAAGAAAATAAATTATTTGAAATATAAAGAGAGGGAAAAGCAAAATAACATTCATCATCATGAAAGGACTTCCTGTTACTGGGTAATTAACACAATAATCCACCAAAACTGACAGAGCTCACAGAAAAACTGGTACAGAACAAAAAGCCCTTTTGACAGACACAGTTCTCCAGAAGATGCTCCTAGTTGCAAACAGTTTGACTGCATCCACTAACTTCCTGTCTAGCATCTCTAAACATACCTGCGCTTGCATCTTTTCTGTAATTCCTATCCCCCTGTAGCATTCATGCTCTGAAAGAGGAGACAATATAACAATACTAATGAAGTTATGACCGTGGGCTAAGTGTGAACTCATCCAAAATGCCAAGCCAAACGTGTGTTTGCTTTTGACTAAAGTAAGGAAGAGAACGAGGCATCCTTTTCTCTTATATTCTCAAATTATGAGATTTTTGGAATTACAACTTGTGGAGTGCACTGTCAAAGTGAAAATATGTTTAATAATATTTCTCTTTCTGAATGATCAAGGATATTCTCAGGCCAAAAGAAATCATGCTAATTCTTGAGTGGAAATTAAGGCAAGGATGTCAATAACAGTTTCAGCTTTTGTTGTAGTTTTGAGAGTGGGAACAAATTAGCAATGTGATATCTGATCTTACACCAAGATATCTCACTCATACTGACTTACTTTCAAGTCATCTTTCACCACCTGGAACAGTGTTATATGCATGTCAAATTTTGTTCTTGTAGTGAACTGCAGACTGAAATGCTTTTATAACATGATAGAGCTAATGTTACTCTTCTCCCCTCAAGAGCACCATACCATGAGGTTGTTCCTTTATTTCCAGTATTGACTAAATCATAAAATCAAAGACTGGTTTGAGTCAGAAGGGACATTAGACATCATCTAGGTCCAACCCCCTGCCATGGGCATGTTTGCCACCAGTGGGCCAGACTACCCCATCCAACCTGGCCTTGAGCGCTTCCAAGGATGGCATCTTTTACAGTTCACTTGTTGACTGACTTTGAAACCCCTCCCACTGTATTAACTGATTTGTGCTAAATTCTGAGATGAGCTCTAAAGGAATTGGACAGTTTGATCTCATAAAGATCTTTACTTCCATCACTTAATAGCCATAATGATATCTTTGTGAATACAGTAGTAGCAGTAATTCTATTCTTTTTGAAGGACTTTTCTTCACTGTGATAGCCCATAAAAATATTACCCTATCCATCAGTATCACACTTTTTATAGTATCAGTACCACACGATACTGAGAAAAACTGCAGACCATATTTAAAAGTCATTTTTAAATATAGGTAGATAAGTCACACCCATATACTAAGCATTTGCAGGTAGTTAGTCAAATTTACACTGCTAATCAATACAATTGTATGCTTTGCTCATTACTGTTACTTACTTTTTGAACAAGCTTAAGGACAAAACACTCTTCTTTCTAAGGAAATGGGAACTTTTTTTTTTAAAATGTGCCTTAGAAAACTCAGCTTTGCTTTTTGAAATTGAGGCTGAACAAAGCTCATATTTTATAGTTTGTCTCTAAGCACAAATGAAAATCTAGATTTATTAGAAAGTTCATTCTGAAAAGTATGCAAAGACTAGCTCTAAATGAGCTAAGCAAACAGATTTTTTAGTCTCTAGAATAAATATGATATTTTGAGTGAAGTCAGTATGACCTATTTTCAAGTACTTGAGACGTTTGTCTAAGTGAAATGTGAAGTGAGATCGTAACAAGAGACTGCTGAGTGGAAAGAAACGTCAGTGTAATGGCAGAAAGAATGTATGTAATGATTTTATTTCTCTTTTATATAGTAGGATAAGAAAAAAGTCACTGTATTTCACGTTGTGCAGACTGTATTCTGCAAACTCTTTAAAACAAACTCAGGCTAGTATGAAAACAATTTGGATAAGTCAGTACTTTAGGAGCAGCAACACCAAAATCCCAGTGTCTAACACAATTGCTACAGGCTACACTTGACAGGCAGTTATTAATTTCATGTAAGGAAATCTCATTAACAGAATTTCTGAAAAATGAAGAGAAATCATTGACTTCCTTTGTGTAACTCCTACGGCACTTGCATGTAATGGAGAAATCTTTGAAAGTAGGAAACATTTTTACTCTGCAAGGATGCAGCTGGTGTTTCCAAAAATATCATAACTGATCTACCAACAAGGTACCCATGCTCCATGCATGGTTTTTAAAATTTCTGGCTGTCTGAATTCAGCCTATTCATAAATCATGGTCAATGAACTTGTCAGTTATGTATTAGCTGAAGAATCAGAATACATCACAGCTGCTCAAATAGAAATGTAATGGTCTTATTAAAAAAAAAAAAGAGTGTATAGACATTTAGGTAGTAGGACTAAATAAGCTGTGGAAAAAAATCTATTATTTATCAGTGTTGTTAGTTATGCCTGCTCCACGTATTTACAGTATTGAGTTGTCAGTTCTTGAAAACAAGGACAAAATCCCCCCATTAGGAGAACGTAACTACTTACATAGCTGAGGTTTCTCTGAGAGAATGGCACTTCTCCAGGTTAGCCGAGGTATGCTTAACTGGATGTGAAGCTTTCCAAAATTGGAATCAAAACACTATCCATCAGAGGGTGTGAACTGAAACACAACCTAGCATTGTCCATAAAAAAAGCTCAAGCAAGGTCTCATCATGTAAATAAACTTAAGCTCTACTTAGCCTTCACTATGAAGGTTCATGCTAAAAGAACGATAATGTGGGTAGACAAGATCACCTTATGCATGAAGAGCTGATGCAGCAGAAGAAAGAGTAACAGTGGTGGGCACATAACAGTGCTTCTAACAGTCTGAAGATGCATCGAGATTCATTTAATAAAAGCTACACACAGAGTAGTCACTTCAATCCAAAACCTCAGACTAGGACTGGATTTCTGATTTACCCTCCTTCTTTTGATTCTGTAACAACCTGGTAGACCATGAAATGACCCCTGCAATATATATCTGTCATTTCCTGGTGGATTTACAGCAATATCTATCCCTCAGATCTGAATATTACCTATAGCAGATGGACAGAGTATCTACTCAACACCATAGGTTACTGTGAGCACAGACTTGAACTTTCTGCATTCCATTCCTAGGGAGTAAAGGATTTTTTTGTATCCTGTTGTAAAGTAGGCCAAAAACCTCCTGTGCTGCAGAAGGAAGAGCATAAGAGCATAAAATCAAAGAATCATAGAATGGCCTGGGTTGAAAAGGACCACAATGATCATCTAGTTTCAACCCCCCTGCTACGTGCAGGGTTGCCAACCACCAGCCCAGGATGTCCAGAGCCACATTCAGCCTAGCCTTGAATGCCTCCAGGGATGGGGCATCCACAACCTCCTTGGGCAGCCTGTTCCAGCAGGACAAAGGAGGTGGTCCTTCCCATCTACTTATCCCTGATGACACAAATCTGAGTTCTACATCCAATTCCGGGCCTCACAGTACAACTGAAAAGTCCAGTGAAAGGATGTGAAGATGACAAAGGGACTGAAGCATCTCTTTTATGAGGAAAGGCTGGGGTTGTTCAACCTCAAGAAGACAAGGCTCAGTGTCAATGTCTATAAACCATAGAATATGATTATATGATTATGATTCTTAAAGCTGGAAGGGGCCTTTAAAGATTACCTGGTTCAACTCCCCTACTATGAACAGGGACAGCTACAGCTACATCAGTTAGCTCAGGGCCTGACCAGCCTGGCTTTGAATGTCTCCAGGGACAGGGTTTCCACCACATCTTTGGGCAACCTGTTCCAGTGCCTAAGCACCCTCACTGTAAAAGATGTTTTCCTGATATCCAACCTAAATCTACTTTCTTTTAGTTTGAAACCATTTCCCCTTGTCCTATCACTACAAATTCTGCTGAAGAGTCTGTCCCCTTTTTTCTTTTAGCTCCCCTTTAGATACTTTAAATACCTGAAAGAAAGTTACAAAGAGGACAGAGCCAGGATCTTAGTCATAACCAGGACAAGAGGCAATGGACACAAGTTGAAATGACAATTTAAGTGTTGAAATACAATAAAATTTCACTTAAACATATGGTGAAAAAAATGCATGAGTGGTCAAAAACTGGAACAGACTGTCCAGAGAGGTTGTAGAGACAACTCCATCTTGTGAAATATTATAAATTGGAACAAAAAAATTACTCCAGCTAATCCTCCTTTGAACAGGAGCGTTGGACTTTATAACCTCTACTCTGCAATTCAGCAGTACTCAGTGCAGTGGGCATCACCTGACTGACATCATTATCTCCAAGGTTAGAACCAGATGTGACAACCCTGGTACTGAAAAATCCCTAAAATGCACACATCATTATTCTTTTTGAGAGGAGACAAAATAATGAAAAGGCTGTCAAGGAGCTAGTCATATCAAGCATAGGCCATCATAAACTTTACCTTATTTTGTTTTAATGCAGGACACTGATCTCACTTTGTCTAGTGTAAGCACTGCACTTGTAAAAGTGTATATTCTTTTTTATAAAGTCATGTCAAGTTCAAACAAAAAAAATATTTGTAAGAGTATGCATGAATATTAGTCATATATTCATGTCTGAAAAGTGTTCAAATACTGAGATAATAGGAGACATAAGTATATGAACGGACTAGAAAATGGCTCAGGGGAAGGGAAGGCAAAAGTGTGGATGAGTAAAGATAGAATTGACCAGGGAAAATGGGGGGAGATCTTAACGGGGAGATCCCTAGCAAAGGACACCAGTGTCACAAAATCTCAGATACAACTGCCTGAAGATGACAAGGGGAGCTAAATAGGCAGTGTAGCATGAGAGAGAGGAGACACTCAAAACATAGGGTTTTTTAATATGTTTTCATCTTCTGTTGTCCAAAGGTAGAAAAAAAATTTATAAGTATATGGCTGAAAGATATAACCTGAAATTGACTAACAAGACAAAGTTCTCTGTGAAACCACCTCAAAAGGGGACAATATATATTCCTATATATACACTGTACTGTAGTAACCCTTACTGCAGAATTAATGAAGAAGCAATATCATATGTTAACTCACCTTCATTTCCTGAAGATGAGTTGAGTTTTGTTTTTCTCCTGTGTTGTCTGCTCTTTAAAATCCTTCTTTGTTGTTTTCTTGCAACCAGATAAAGTTTGCTTTGTACACAGCATGTAGCTGATAGAGATACTTCTCCCTTTTATCTCAGTAAGGAACAAGGTTCATGTTGTTATCATATAGATTTAGTAGAGAGATGAATAGTTTCAAGTGGAGTTAAGGCCAGCAATATATCTCTTTTATGCGCCTTAAGCATATCTTACTGAAGCCTGGGTTTCTCCAAGTATTATTCAACTGTTTTGGAAACAAAATGGCCATGACGGCAAACAGGGGCAGCTGGAAAAGAGCAGGATGCAATCTATGCCTGAGTTCTAGGCACTGGCAGTCCCATGGTTAAGAGAACGAATAGCCACATTAGTGCTTGCAGTCGCTTTTACTATCTTTCCATTTGGGAACAATTCTCGCTGAGCTCTTCACAGTCTCTTTTATTTCAACAATGGGAAGAAAAGCATGAAAATGGATTTGTTCCAACCTATTTTATAATATTTGGTCTTCTCTGCACTGCTTATTTTACTTTTAGACATCTCCCTTCTGATTGATGAAACAATGAATATGGATGTAGGGTACAGGAGTGAACGAAAGACATGCATTGAAACATCAGATCCTTGCAATCTGTAAGGCTGATTCTAAAGGAAGGAATGTTGGTTATTACTGTACAGGCTATTAAAAACAAGTAATAATTTTTAATCAAAACTGGGGGAAACCAAAAGGAAAAACATGAAACTTGTAAGTATAAAAACATCATGTGATGCTATGCAGTATAAGGCACACTTGAAAAGCACAATTCTTTATAACGCACACGTGACTGGTACAAACGCTTGTAGCAACCTCAACACAGGAACGCTATATTTATTAAATTTCATGAGTAGAGTATCCCTACAAGTATGAGTCCCACTTTTCATCTGCCTATATTATTCTCCACCATTTTTCTCTAACAGAGTAAATAAACTATGCCAGTGTTTAAAGGGTAGTTCATAAGAAAATGAAGAAACTTTAACTAGTTTAACTGGCAGCGCGGCAGCTTCATAGTCTATAGAAGCACACTCCTGCAGTGCAATTCACTCCTGCGATGAATTCCAATGTCCAATCCTCCTGAAATATCATGCATGTCACACACTTATAAGGATAGTGGTTATTCTGTGTTTACAAGATATTACAAGACTGTAAATTATAACAGAGTGAAGATTTTTAAGATTTCTTCAGAAAAATCCAACTCTCTCAATAGCTTATCACAGTGTCATTTAAGACAAATTTGGCAATGTGTTAGTAACACTAGGACCACCATTGCACTACAGAGATAGCAAAGATGATAGCGAAATAAGTGTCTCAAGGCAAAGCATGGGAAGATCCTTGTTAAGGAGAAGCTAAGTCCCGGCACTCTCAGCAAGGCTAGCATACAGTAGTTTGAAAGCAGAACTACTGAACCAGCCATGTTTTTACTGACTTCGTTATTACTAGAAAAGTAGAACTTGTACCCAAAGGTAGAGAATTCTTCTCTATAGAAGTAATAAAAATTGAGACATTGCAAGCTGGCTTTCATGGAAGATAAGAGGCTTACAAGCTTCTGCTTTGTTCTCTTTGGGACAAAGAAGGGAATATGTGGCATAACCACACATTAAACTTAGAACATGGGAAAAGTACTTATTTATCAAACTGTGTACAGTCATAAAAGATAATTCACCATGCTTCAAAGAATGACGACAGAATGCACAGCTCTGGGAAATGTAATTTACAGTATAATTAAAACTTCAGTGACCAGAGCAACTTACATACTGCCAAAAAACAGTATTTTTGAAATACTGAGAAACGCACTGGAAACAGATCACAGTTCTGATGGATGCTGCAACTTACAGTAGATTGATGTCCCTCTGTTGGAGGAGGAATGACTCTCAACAGAAAAATTATTCCCTAAAAATTATGCCTCAAAAGTAACAAAAGCAGAAAACCTTAGCTTAGAAGTAGATTCTTTCAACATGCAGGAACAGTTATTGAGCAGAAGGGAAAACCCATCAAATTTAAATTCCTTTTCTTTCCCCTTTCCATATTGTTCATCTGTGACTTTCCCATCTGTTTGGAAAATCCCTAAGCCACGAGAACAAATATAGGGCAGTTTATATGGAACTATCTCGAGAGAACCTAGAACTTAGGGCTCCAATTGGAAAAAAGAACCCTCCTCCACTTAAATTACCTTCAGCAGAGGTCATACGCTACAACCACACGGAAACCTCTAAGGGCAGTAGCGTTATATCCTACCTCTGTTACACTGGGGGTGAAGCAGTTTTTGAGATAACTTACTCAAACTGCAATCAGAGGTAAATGAACCTAATCAAGTTATATTTTATTTATACAGTAATGCAAACAATGTGAAAATCAGGTTCTAGATGAGTAACACAACCTCAGAAGTATTTAGAGGAATACACTTGGATTTACTCAACTTTTAACAATTCTTTTCTCATGATTTTTTAGATTACAGAATATTTGTGACTTATTTCTAGGAAATCCAGCTGCTATGCACTTAACTGTTTTTCCTATGCAACTGCTATTATTATTTGTTAAGATTATTCCAGTTTTGTCTGCTTTCTAGAGCTGTATTCAGAGCAGCAAATCATCAGTGAAGAAGCAGGAGGCATGGAGCACTGAGCAAAAATATTTTTTGACTATCCTCTCTTCTCAGCCTTTCTGCAGAAGGGGGAGTTATGGTAGAAACAGAAACAGGAGAGATGTCATCTCCACAAATGCTGTGACAGTATCTTATGCATGAAGCTCATTTCTAAAGTGAAGGTGAAATGTATAGGATCATCTCCTCACTAGGGCTAGAAAAATTTATCTGCTCCAGAGGGTGCTAGGAAGATAATTTCAGAAAGACAGGTACTTGCTTCACAATAAGCAGTGGTTTTCCTTCTCTCAGCCAGATATCCCTATACTGAGAAATAAATGTGCTGTAGATACAGAATCCAGCAGAAGGAGAGTTCAAGCAGCTGCTGTGCCTCTTCCTGGCATTAGATCTCATGTGTTTGGTTTCTCCCCACTCACTTCTGTCTCCCTAATCTTCTGCAGAATGATAATGAAAAACAGACATTTCTCAAATGTATTTGGCATGTGCTTCATCATACCAAATACTTCCAAGAAGTCATATAAGGAAAGATAGATTCCATAAGAAAAGCCTCTGACCACAGAAAGTGGCATTGCGGCCAAATGAATATCCACCGAAATTTTTCTCAGAAGGGCAGGTGTACACTGAATACACTTCCCTGTTTTCATATCAGATATTCTTAACCCATCGTTATCTGGAAACTTAAAGTCATTAGCAACTTAAATAAATGTAAGGAAAAGGCCACCTTTTAACTTCCCTCTGCCAGAGCTTACATATTTACACTTCAAACTCACAAACAAAAATAAAAAAGATCTGAAAAAACTCTTGTCACATCTGTCACTGAATCTCTGTTTATTATGTGTACATTAATTCAACCTAAATAACATATTATAGATTTAATAAGTGCAGGAGGCAGGGTTCTAAGGAAATACTGGAACTGGAGGAACTATTAGGAAATCAGAAAATCCCTAGAAAATTTCACATTTCTGAAGCATCTCTCAGAGTTGCAACCCTTTAATTTTTCTTTCAGAAGTAGGACATCTATAATCTAAATCACTTGATTTAACCAATCAACTATAACTTGATTCTAATGTCTATCCATCTTCTCCTTCCTTCTTATTCGATCCAACAGAAGGTTCTCATGACTGTGTGCGGGTGAAAACTGGAAGAATCCAATGGATGAATTTACAACAGTGGGTGCTTCCAAGAGTGGATATGCAATACAAATGATAGCTAGGACTATCTTACTATTTCAGTGCAGAAAACAAGCAAATAAACTTCTTTCTGTCTCTGCAAATGAAGTATTTTGTTAAAAGTAGCACATCAAGCAGATGCTAGTATTATACATTCTAAGAGATGCATGTCTGCTTGAAGCAGTTTTGAATACATTTGCTGATTTAAATCTTACTATCATAAAAGTCCACCACTCCCTTAGAAATGCTAAATGATCCTTTCATATACATATTGCTTTGAGTCTCTTCAGTTATCGTTATTGTCCAGTTTTGAGGAGAGCTGTTTTGCATGTTTTGAATTCTCCAGTGTCTATGTAAAAACCAAACTGTACCTTAAATATATCTTCACTGTTGGGATTAAACAGCTGGTGTTTCCCAGATCCCAAAATAATAGGGCCAGAAGCTTTGTTTTCTCCATAAGCATAAAGGGATACTGTTGCTGTTGTGCCAGCTGCTTCAAAATCCCCAGTGACTACAGTAATCTTCCAGTCTCCTTCTGCAAAGTGGAAAAGTAAAAATCAAAATACATCTATAACTGTTGCTGATATGTAGCAAGTTACTCAGATTACATAAAGTAATATTTTAGCCCAGGAACTATAACAAATATACATCTAAAAAGCTACGAGGCTGGTAGTGTCAGTAGAAGGCTGGATAAATCCTGCATCATTCAAACTCAGATAAGGTGTGCAACCTTAGTATGTTGCCAACCTCTTCAGTCTTTAAAGAAATACAAACACAGTGACTGGCATGATTTCTAGCAGCACCCCTGCCACAGAAAAAGCTCATCCTCCACAATTTGGTTTATGACAAAAAAAAATATATATATAAACAAGAAATGCATAAAGAAAACCTATCCAAGCAATCTACTGTATACAATTCCTTTTCATTTTATATACATGTCACACCAAGAGCTCTGTTTTCTTGGACTGAGCCAAGACAGTGAGACTGGCATGAAAATAAATGATTTTGGAGAAAATTCTGAGACTAGAGGAGGACTCTAAAAAATATTTTTTTATATAGCTTCCCTGATATTGAAATTGCTTTTTTTGCCTCCAGAAGATGCACACAAGTTATGTAAATATCTGAAAGGATATCATTCATTATTGGCAAATGCATCTCTGCATTTAAAAATCTGGGGCTGGATGATCTCCACACCTCTCTCGATTTCAGCTGTTGCCTGTGTGAAACAGGTTCCACTTAGTGACTTAAATTAATCCTGTGCAAAGCAAACAACAAATGAAATACAAACCCAGTCATCTTATAAAGAAACGCCACAATCTACGATGCAGTTTTATTAATAAAAAGATGTCTGGTAAAACCTGCATGAATTAAATCTGCTGTCTGACAGACATATTTATCTCAGGCAAACCCCATTATCCGTTAGCAATTTGCCTCATGAAGACTGAGCTGAAGCAAGGAACTTTCATTTGTTTTCCAAATTTTCGAGGTCTGGCTGAACACTCATCCTGAAAAGTGATGGTAAATTACTGGATACTCATAAAGGAAATGAACCATCCAATTTCCTCTGAAAGCTGTCAGTCTCCAGCGTGTAACAAACTCTATTCCTTCTGTGCCTATAGATAATTTACATCCTCATGACTTTCTCTACAGATTTTCTGCCTTAACAAAATAACCAGGATGTAAGTATCAGGATACAAAGAGATCAACATCAAATGGAAGGGTGGACAACCTCTATACACAGAAGGTAGAAACAAAGAGCATAAAGTAGAAGGCTCCTTAACTCTTCAAAGAATGCACATACCAGAAAAGACAGTCTCTACTGTTTTCAAACACTATAATATCAATTTCTTAAAAATAAAGTCACTTTGGAATATGTGGCTGGAATATAAGGACAACTCAATATACACACATTTATGAAGAACATGTGTGAAGCACAATCAGAGGGTAAAACATGACCTTCTACTCCTCCAGTCTAATGAAAAATTCAAAATTCATTCAGAAACAAATATTAACTTTAAAGGAGACAAAATGAATACTGTTCTGGACCTATTCACTTTTTTATTTGTTGTACCTCAAGTGTTCTTAACAGCCTTTTCTATTCTGTTAGCCTGTCCAAGTTTCTTATATTGAAAAATACAATGAAATAACTAGAAAGTTCTAACAGCCTGGAAAACAATTCTGTTTTGAGGGGGAAAAAAAAAAAAAAGTGAATTAAAAAAAAAA